>JAFJMP010000080.1:71934-91549 GCA_029692085.1 Gymnothorax javanicus | reverse complement strand
ACTGTATGTGTCCTTAATGATTGAAATAAGAGATCAGATGGCATTAAAGCATCACCTTTCATGGGATTATGTGCGATTAGATGGCATTAAAAGCAACCCTTCTTTATATATAAATACAGGAATGTTAAAGTTTGAATGCAAATGCTAACTTGCTAATGCTAGCGATCTAATGCTAGTGCTAATATCAGGTCATTTTCATACTGTATGTGTCCTTTATGATTGAAATAAGAGATCAGATGGCATTAAAAAGCATCACCTTTCATGGGATTAATTAGATGGCATTAAAGCAACCCTTCTTTATATGCAAATACATCAATGTTAAAAGTTTGAATGCTAATGCTAACTTGCTAATGCTAGCGATCTAATGCTAGTGCTAATATCAGGTCAATTTCATACTGTCAAGTGTCCTCTATGATGTATATAAGAGATCAGATGGCATTAAAGCATCACCTCTCATGGGATTATCAGATTAGATGGCATTAAAGCTTAACCCTTCTTGTATACATGCAAGTACAGCAAGTTTAAGTTTGAATGCTAATGCTAACTTGCTAATGCTATCGATCTAATGCTAGTGATAATATCTGGTCATTTTCATACTATGCATTGTCTCTATGATGGAAATAAAAGATCAGATGGCATTAAAAAGCATCACCTTCATGGGCATATTAGATTAGATGGCATTAAAGCTTCACCCTTCTTGTATACATGCAAGTACAGCAAGTTTAAGTTTGAATGCTAATGCTTACTTGCTAATGCTAGCGATCTAATGCTAGTGCTAATATCAGGTCATTTTCATACTGTACGTGTCCTCTATGATGTATATAAGAGATCAAACGGCATTAAAGCATAACCCTTCATGGGAATATCAGATTAAATGGCATTAAAGCTTAACCCTTCTTGTATACATGCAAATACAGCAAGTTTAAGTTTGAATGCTAATGCTAACTTGCTAATGCTAGCGATCTAATGCTAGTGCTAATATCTCATCATTTCATACTGTACGTGTCCTCTATGATGGAAATAAGAGAATAGATGGCAATAAAGCATAACCCTTCTTGTATACATGCAAGTACAGCAAGTTTAAGTTTGAATGCTAATGCTAACTTGCTAATGCTATCGATCTAATGCTAGTGATAATATCTGGTCATTTTCATACTGTACGTGTCCTCTATGATGGAAATAAAAGATCAGATGGCATTAAAGCATCACCCTTCATGGGTATATTAGATTAGATGGCATTAAAGCTTAACCCTTCTTGTATAAATGCAAATACAGCAATGTTAAAGTTTGAATGCTAATGCTAACTTGCTAATGCTAGCGATCTAATGCTAGTGCTAATATCAGGTCATTTTCATACTGTATGTGTCCTCTATAATGGAAATAAAGAGATCAGATGGCATTAAAGCATCACCCTTCATGGGTATATTAGATTAGATGGCATTAAAAGCTTAACCCTTCTTGTATAAATGCAAATACAGCAATGTTAAAGTTTGAATGCTAATGCTAACTTGCTAATGCTAGCGATCTAATGCTAGTGCTAATATCAGGTCATTTTCATACTGTGCGTGTCCTTTATTATGTATATAAGAGATCAGATGGCATTAAAGCATAACCCTTCATGGGAATATCAGATTAGATGGCATTAAAAGCAACCCTTCTTGTATACATGCAAGTACAGTAAGTTTAAGTTAGAATGCTAATGCTAACTTTGCTAATGCTATCGATCTAATGCTAGTGCTTATTTCAGGTCATTTTCATACTGTATGTGTCCTTTATGATGGATATAAGAGTCAGATGGCATTAAAGCATCACCTTTCATGGGATTATCAGATTAGATGGCATTAAAAGCAAACCCTTCTTGTATACATGCAAGTACAGCAAGTTTAAGTTTGAATGCTAATGCTAACTTGCTAATGCTAGCGATCTAATGCTAGTGCTAATATCTGGTCATTTTCATATACTGTATGTGTCCTCTATGATGGAAATAAAAGAGATCAGATGGCATTAAAAGCATAACCCTTCTTAAAAGTATACATGCAAAGTACAGCAAGTTTAAGTTTGAATGCTAATGCTAACTTGCTAATGCTATCGATCTAATGCTAGTGCTAATATCTGGTCATTTTCATACTGTATATGTCCTCTATGATGGACATAAGAAGATGGCATTAAAGCATAACCCTTCATGGGAATATCAGATTAGATGGCATTAAATTAACCCTTCTGGTATACATGCAAATACAGTAAGTTTAAGTTTGAATGCTAATGCTAACTTGCTAATGCTATCGATCTAATGCTAGTGCTAATATCTGGTCATTTTCATACTGTGCGTGTCCTCTAATGGACATAAGAGATCAGATGGCATTAAAGCATCACCCTTCATGGGCATATTAGATTAGATGGCATTAAAGCAACCCTTCTTGTATAAATGCAAATACAGCAATGTTAAGTTTGAATGCTAATGCTAACTTGCTAATGCTAGCGATCTAATGCTAGTGCTAATATCAGTTCATTTTCATACTGTCATTGTCTCTATGATGTATATAAAGAGATCAGATGGCATTAAAAAAACATAACCCTTCATGGGAATATCAGATTAGATGGCATTAAAGCTTAACCCTTCTTGTATACATGCAAGTACAGCAAGTTTAAGTTTGAATGCTAATGCTAACTTTGCTAATGCTAGCGATCTAATGCTAGTGCTAATATCTGGTCATTTTCATACTGTATGTGTCCTCTATGATGGAAATAAGAGATCAGATGGCATTAAAGCATCACCCTTCATGGGCATATTAGATTAGATGGCATTAAAGCTTCTTCCTTCTTGTATACATGCAAGTACAGCAAGTTTAAGTTTGAATGCTAATGCTAACTTGCTAATGCTAGCGATCTAATGCTAGTGCTAATATCTGGTCATTTTTCATACTGTACGTGTCCTCTATAATGGAAATAAGAGATCAGATGGCATTAAAGCATCATCCTTCATGGGAATATTAGATTAGATGGCATTAAAGCAACCCTTCTTGTATACATGCAAATACAGCAAGTTTAAGTTTGAATGCTAATGCTAACTTGCTAATGCTATCGATCTAATGCTAGTGCTAATATCTGGTCATTTTCATACTGCGTGTCTCTATGATGTATGTAAAGAGATCAGATGGCATTAAAAGCATAACCCTTCATGGGAATATCAGATTAGATGGCATTAAAGCTTTACCCTTCTTGTATACATGCAAGTACAGCAAGTTTAAGTTTGAATGCTAATGCTAACTTGCTAATGCTAGCGATCTAATGCTAGTGCTAATATCTGGTCATTTTCATACTGTATGTGTCCTCTATGATGGAAATAAAGAGATCAGATGGCATTAAAGCATCACCCTTCATGGGAATATCAGATTAGATGGCATTAAAGCTTAACCCTTCTTTATATACATGCAAGTACAGCAAGTTTAAGTTTGAATGCTAATGCTAACTTGCTAATGCTAGCGATCTAATGCTAGTGCTAATATCAGGTCATTTTCATACTGTCCTTTATGATGTATATAAGAGATCCAGATGGCATTAAAGCATAACCCTTCATGGGATTATCAGATTAGATGGCATTAAAGCTTAACCCTTCTTTGTATACATTCAAGTACAGCAAGTTTAAGTTTGAATGCTAATGCTAACTTGCTAATGCTAGCGATCTAATGCTAGTGCTAATATCTTGTCATTTTCATGCATGCGTGTCCTCTATGATGGAAATAAGAGATCAGATGGCATTAAAGCATAACCCTTCATGGGCATATTAGATTAGATGGCATTAAAGCAACCCTTCTTTATATCATGCAAATACAGCAATGTTTAAGTTTGAATGCTAATGCTAACTTGCTAATGCTAGCGATCTAATGCTAGTGCTAATATCAGGTCATTTTCATACTGTACGTGTCCTCTCTATGATGGAAATAAGAGATAAGATGGCATTAAAGCATAACCCTTCATGGGAATATCAGATTAGATGGCATTAAAGCAACCCCTTCTTGTATACATGCAAGTACAGTAAGTTTAAGTTATAATGCTAATGCTAACTTGCTAATGCTAGCGATCTAATGCTAGTGCTAATTTGTCTGGTCATTTTCATACTGTATGTGTCCTTTATGATGGATATAAGAGATCAGATGGCATTAAAAGCATCACCTTTCATGGGATTATCAGATTAGATGGCATTAAAAGCTTAACCCTTCTTGTATACATGCAAGTACAGCAAGTTTAAGTTTGAATGCTAATGCTAACTTGCTAATGCTAGCGATCTAATGCTAGTGCTAATATCTGGTCATTTTCATACTGTGCGTGTCCTCTATGATGGAAATAAGAGATCAGATGGCATTAAAGCATAACCCTTCTTGTATACATGCAAGTACAGCAAGTTTAAGTTTGAATGCTAATGCTAACTTTGCTAATGCTATCGATCTAATGCTAGTGCTAATATCTGGTCATTTTTTACTATATGTGTCCTCTATAATGGATATAAGAGATCAGATGGCATTAAAAGCATCACCCTTCATGGGCATATTAGATTAGATGGCATTAAAAGCTTCATCCTTTTGTATACATGCAAATACAGCAAGTTTAAGTTTGAATGCTAATGCTAACTTGCTAATGCTAGCGATCTAATGCTAGTGCTAATATCTGGTCATTTTCATACTGTATGTCCTCTATGATGGAAATAAAGAGATCAGATGGCATTAAAAGCATAACCCTTCATGGGAATATCAGATTAGATGGCATTAAAAGCTTAACCCTTCTTGTATACATGCAAATACAGCAAGTTTAAGTTTGAATGCTAATGCTAACTTGCTTGCTAATGCTAGCGATCTAATGCTAGTGCTAATATCTGGTCATTTTCATACTGTACATGTCCTCTATGATTAAATAAGAGATCAGATGGCATTAAAGCATCACCCTTCATGGGATTATCAGATTAGATGGCATTAAAAACAACCCTTCTTTATATCGCAAATACAGCAATGTTAAAGTTTGAATGCTAATGCTAACTTGCTAATGCTAGCGATCTAATGCTAGTGCTAATATCAGGTCATTTTCATACTTCGTGTCCTCTATGATGGAAATAAGAGATCAGATGGCATTAAAAGCATCACCCTTCATGGGAATATCAGATTAGATGGCATTAAAGCTTTACCCTTCTTGTATACATGCAAATACAGTAAGTTTAAGTTTGAATGCTAATGCTAACTTGCTAATGCTAGCGATCTAATGCTAGTGCTAATATCTGGTCATTTTCATACTGTATGTGTCCTCTATGATGGAAATAAGAGATCAGATGGCATTAAAGCATCACCCTTCATGGGATTATGAGATTAGATGGCATTAAAGCTTAACCCTTCTTTATATACATGCAAATACAGCAATTTAAAGTTTGAATGCTAATGCTAACTTGCTAATGCTAGCGATCTAATGCTAGTGCTAATATCTGGTCATTTTCATACTGTATGTGTCCTCTATGATGGAAATAAGAGATCAGATGGCATTAAAGCATCACCCTTCATGGGATATAAAGATTAGATGGCATTAAAAGCAACCCTTCTTTATACATGCAAATAAATCAATTTTAAGTTTGAATGCTAATGCTAACTTGCTAATGCTAGCGATCTAATGCTAGTGCTAATATCAGGTCAATTTCATACTGTACGTGTCCTCTATGATGTATATAAGAGATCAGATGGCATTAAAACATCACCCTTCATGGGATTATTAGATTAGATGGCATTAAAGCTTAACCCTTCTTGTATACATGCAAGTACAGCAAGTTTAAGTTTGAATGCTAATGCTAACTTGCTAATGCTAGCGATCTAATGCTAGTGCTAATATCTGGTCATTTTCATACTGTATGTGTCCTCTATGATGGAAATAAAGATCAGATGGCATTAAAAGCATCACCCTTCATGGGCATATTAGATTAGATGGCATTAAAGCTTCACCCTTCTTGTATACATGCAAATACAGCAAGTTTAAGTTTGAATGCTAATGCTAACTTGCTAATGCTAGCGATCTAATGCTAGTGCTAATAATATCTGGTCATTTTCATACTGTATCGTGTCCTCTATAATGTATATAAGAGATCAGATGGCATTAAAGCATCACCCTTCATGGGATTATCAGATTAGATGGCATTAAAGCTTTACCCTTCTTGTATACATGCAAATACAGCAATGTTTAAGTTTGAATGCTAATGCTAACTTGCTAATGCTAGCGATCTAATGCTAGTGCTAATATCAGGTCATTTTCATACTGTATGTGTCCTCTATGATGTATATATGAGATCAGATGGCATTAAAAGCAAGATGGGAATATCAGATGGCATTAAAAGCAACCCTTCTTGTATACATGCAAATACAGCAAGTTTAAGTTTGAATTAATGCTAACTGCTAGCATCTAATGCTAGTGCTAATATCTCATCATTTTCATACTGTCGTGTCCTCTATGATGGAAATAAGATAGATGGCAATAAAATATCAGCAAAAAAGCCCTTCTTGTATACATGCAAGTTTTAAGTTTGAATGCTAATGCTAACTTGCTAATGCTATCGATCTAATGCTAGTGATAATATCTGGTCATTTTCATACTGTACGTGTCTCTATGATGGAAATAAAAGATCAGATGGCATTAAAAGCATCACCCTTCATGGGCATATTAGATTAGATGGCATTAAAGCTTCACCCTTCTTGTATACATGCAAGTACAGTAAGTTTAAGTTTGAATGCTAATGCTAACTTGCTAATGCTAGCGATCTAATGCTAGTGCTAATATCTGGTCATTTTCATACTGTATGTGTCCTCTATAATGAAAATAATAGATCAGATGGCATTAAAGCATAACCCTTCATGGGAATATCAGATTAGATGGCATTAAAGCTTAACCCTTCTTGTATAAATGCAAATACAGCAATGTTAAAGTTTGAATGCTAATGCTAACTTGCTAATGCTAGCGATCTAATGCTAGTGCTAATATCTGGTCATTTTCATACTGTGCGTGTCCTCTATAATGGAAATAAGAGATCAGATGGCATTAAAAGCATAACCCTTCATGGGTATATTAGATTAGATGGCATTAAAAGCAACCCTTCTTGTATAAATGCAAATACAGCAATGTTAAAGTTTGAATGCTAATGCTAACTTGCTAATGCTAGCGATCTAATGCTAGTGCTAATATCTGGTCATTTTCATACTGTATGTGTCCTTTATTATGTATATAAGAGATCAGATGGCATTAAAGCATCACCCTTCATGGGAATATCAGATTAGATGGCATTAAAAGCTTAACCCTTCTTGTATACATGCAAGTACAGTAAGTTTAAGTTTGAATGCTAATGCTAACTTGCTAATGCTATCGATCTAATGCTAGTGCTAATTGTGGTCATTTTCATACTGTATGTGTCCTTTATGATGGATATAAGAGATCAGATGGCATTAAAGCATCACCTTTCATGGGATTATCAGATTAGATGGCATTAAAAGCTTAACCCTTCTTGTATACATGCAAATACAGCAAGTTTAAGTTTGAATGCTAATGCTAACTTGCTAATGCTAGCGATCTAATGCTAGTGCTAATATCTGGTCATTTTCATACTGTATGTGTCCTCTATGATGGATTAAAGCAAAGATCAGATGGCATTAAAGCATAACCCTTCATGGGATATATTAACCCTTCATAGATTAATGGCATTAAAGCTTAACCCTTCTTGTATACATGCAAGTACAGTAAGTTTAAGTTTGAATGCTAATGCTAACTTGCTAATGCTATCGATCTAATGCTAGTGCTAATATCTGGTCATTTTCATACTGTACGTGTCCTCTATGATGGACATAAGAATCAGATGGCATTAAAGCATAACCCTTCATGGGAATATCAGATTAGATGGCATTAAAGCTTAACCCTTCTTGTATACATGCAAATACAGTAAGTTTAAGTTTGAATGCTAATGCTAACTTGCTAATGCTATCGATCTAATGCTAGTGCTAATATCAGGTCATTTTCATACTGTACGTGTCCTCTATGATGGACATAAGAATCAGATGGCATTAAAAGCATAACCCTTCATGGGAATATCAGATTAGATGGCATTAAAGCTTAACCCTTCTTGTATATATGCAAATACAGTAAGTTTAAGTTTGAATGCTAATGCTAACTTGCTAATGCTAGCGATCTAATGCTAGTGCTAATATCTGGTCATTTTCATACTGTTATGTGTCCTCTATAATGGAAATAAGAGATCAGATGGCATTAAAGCATCACCCTTCATGGGCATATTAGATTAGATGGCATTAAAAGCTTCATCCTTTTGTATACATGCAAGTACAGCAAGTTTAAGTTTGAATGCTAATGCTAACTTGCTAATGCTAGCGATCTAATGCTAGTGCTAATATCTGGTCATTTTCATACTGTATGTGTGTCTCTAAAATGGAAATAAGAGATCAGATGGCATTAAAAGCATCACCCTTCATGGGAATATTAGATTAGATGGCATTAAAGCTTAACCCTTCTTGTATAAATGCAAAATACAGCAATGTTTAAGTTTGAATGCTAATGCTAACTTGCTAATGCTAGCGATCTAATGCTAGTGCTAATATCAGGTCATTTTCATACTGCAAGTGTCCTCTATGATGTATGTAAGAGATCAGATGGCATTAAAAGCATAACCCTTCATGGGAATATCAGATTAGATGGCATTAAAGCTTTACCCTTCTTGTATACATGCAAGTACAGTAAGTTTAAGTTTGAATGCTAATGCTAACTTGCTAATGCTAGCGATCTAATGCTAGTGCTAATTTCTGGTCATTTTCATACTGTATGTGTCCTTTATGATTGAAATAAAAGATCAGATGGCATTAAAGCATCACCCTTCATGGGATTATCAGATTAGATGGCATTAAACAACCCTTCTTTATATGCAAAATACAGCAATGTTTAAGTTTGAATGCTAATGCTAACTTGCTAATGCTAGCGATCTAATGCTAGTGCTAATATCAGGTCATTTTCATACTGTCATGTGTCCTCTATGATGTATATAAAATCAGATGGCATTAAAGCATAACCCTTCATGGGAATATCAGATTAGATGGCATTAAAGCTTAACCCTTTTGTTGTATACATGCAAGTACAGCAAGTTTAAGTTTGAATGCTAATGCTAACTTGCTGATGCTAGCGATCTAATGCTAGTGCTAATATCTGGTCATTTTCATACTGTGTATGTCCTCTATGATGGAAATAAGAGATCAGATGGCATTAAAGCATAACCCTTCATGGGCATATCAGATTAGATGGCATTAAAAGCTTAACCCTTCTTGTATACATGCAAATACAGCAATGTTAAAGTTTGAATGCTAATGCTAACTTGCTAATGCTAGCGATCTAATGCTAGTGCTAATATCTGGTCATTTTCATACTGTACGTGTTCTCTATGATGTATATAAGAGATCAGATGGCATTAAAAGCATAACCCTTCATGGGAATATCAGATTAGATGGCATTAAAGCTTAACCCTTCTTGTATACATGCAAGTACAGTAAGTTTAAGTTTGAATGCTAATGCTAACTTGCTAATGCTATCGATCTAATGCTAGTGCTAATTTCTGGTCATTTTCATACTGTATGTGTCCTCTATGATGGAAATAAGAGATCAGATGGGATTAAAGCATCACCTTTCATGGGATTATCAGATTAGATGGCATTAAAAAGCTTAACCCTTCTTGTATACATGCAAGTACAGCAAGTTTAAGTTTGAATGCTAATGCTAACTTGCTAATGCTAGCGATCTAATGCTAGTGCTAATATCTGGTCATTTTCATACTGTATGTGTCCTCTATGATGGAAATAAGAGATCAGATGGCATTAAAAGCATAACCCTTCATGGGATATCATGCAAGATGGCATTAAAAGCTAAGTTTGAATGTATAATGCAAACAGCAAATTTAAGTTTGAATGCTAATGCTAACTTGCTAATGCTAGCGATCTAATGCTAGTGCTAATATCTGGTCATTTTCATACTGTCATTGTCTCTATGATGGATATAAGAGAGATCATGGCATTAAAAGCATAACCCTTCATGGGAATATCAGATTAGATGGCATTAAAAGCTTAACCCTTCTTGTATACATGCAAGTACAGCAAGTTTAAGTTTGAATGCTAATGCTAACTTGCTAATGCTAGCGATCTAATGCTAGTGCCAATATCTGGTCATTTTCATACTGTACGTTTCCTCTATAATGGAAATAAGAGATCAGATGGCATTAAAGCATCACCTTTCATGGGATTATGAGATTAGATGGCATTAAAGCTTAACCCTTCTTTTATATACATGCAATACAGTAATGTTAAAAGTTTGAATGCAAATGCTAACTTGCTAATGCTAGCGATCTAATGCTAGTGCTAATATCAGGTCATTTTCATACTGTATGTGTCCTTTATGATTGAAATAAGAGATCAGATGGCATTAAAAGCATCACCTTTCATGGGATTATCAGATTAGATGGCATTAAAGCTTAACCCTTCTTTATATCATGCAAATACATCAATGTTTAAAGTTTGAATGCTAATGCTAACTTGCTAATGCTAGCGATCTAATGCTAGTGCTAATATCAGGTCAATTTCATACTGTACGTGTCCTCTATGATGTATATAAAGAGATCAGATGGCATTAAAGCATCACCTCTCATGGGATTATCAGATTAGATGGCATTAAAAGCTTAACCCTTCTTGTATACATGCAAGTACAGCAAGTTTAAGTTTGAATGCTAATGCTAACTTGCTAATGCTATCGATCTAATGCTAGTGATAATATCTGGTAATTTTCATACTGTATGTGTCCTCTATGATGGAAATAAAAGATCAGATGGCATTAAAGCATCACCCTTCATGGGCATATTAGATTAGATGGCATTAAAAGCTTCACCCTTCTTGTATACATGCAAGTACAGCAAGTTTAAGTTTGAATGCTAATGCTTGCTTGCTAATGCTAGCGATCTAATGCTAGTGCTAATATCAGGTCATTTTCATACTGTATGTGTCCTCTATGATGTATATAAAGAGATCAAGCGGCATTAAAGCATAACCCTTCATGGGAATATCAGATTAAATGGCATTAAAAGCTTAACCCTTCTTGTATACATGCAAATACAGCAAGTTTAAGTTTGAATGCTAATGCTAACTTGCTAATGCTAGCGATCTAATGCTAGTGCTAATATCTCATCATTTCATACTGTGCGTGTCCTCTATGATGGAAATAAAGATAACCTTTCATGGGAATAGATGGCAATAAAGCATAACCCTTCTTGTATACATGCAAGTACACAGCAAGTTTAAGTTTGAATGCTAATGCTAACTTGCTAATGCTATCGATCTAATGCTAGTGATAATATCTGGTCATTTTCATACTGTGCGTGTCCTCTATGATGGAAATAAAAGATCAGATGGCATTAAAAGCATCACCCTTCATGGGCATATTAGATTAGATGGCATTAAAAACTTCATCCTTTTTGTATACATGCAAGTACAGTAAGTTTAAGTTTGAATGCTAATGCTAACTTGCTAATGCTAGCGATCTAATGCTAGTGCTAATATTTGGTCATTTTCATACTGTATGTGTCTCTATAATGGAAATAATAGATCAGATGGCATTAAAGCATAACCCTTCATGGGTATATTAGATTAGATGGCATTAAAGCTTAACCCTTCTTGTATAAATGCAAATACAGCAATGTTAAAGTTTGAATGCTAATGCTAACTTGCTAATGCTAGCGATCTAATGCTAGTGCTAATATCAGGTCATTTTCATACTGTGCGTGTCCTTTATTGGATATAAGAGATCAGATGGCATTAAAGCATCACCCTTCATGGGAATATCAGATTAGATGGCATTAAAGCTTAACCCTTCTTGTATACATGCAAGTACAGTAAGTTTAAGTTTGAATGCTAATGCTAACTTGCTAATGCTATCGATCTAATGCTAGTGCTAATTTCTGGTCATTTTCATACTGTATGTGTCCTTTATGATGGATATAAGAGATCAGATGGCATTAAAAGCATCACCCTTCATGGGATTATCAGATTAGATGGCATTAAAGCTTAACCCTTCTTGTATACATGCAAGTACAGTAAGTTTAAGTTTGAATGCTAATGCTAACTTGCTAATGCTAGCGATCTAATTTTAGTGTCTAATATCTCGTCATTTTCATACTGTAGCATGTCCTCTTCATGGAAAAAAGAGATCAGATGGCATTAAAACATAACCCTTCTTGTATACATGCAAGTACAGCAAGTTTAAGTTTGAATGCTAATGCTAACTTGCTAATGCTATCGATCTAATGCTAGTGCTAATATCTGGTCATTTTCATACTGTATGCGTGTCCTCTATGATGGACATAAGAGAAGATGGCATTAAAGCATAACCCTTCATGGGAATATCAGATTAGATGGCATTAAAGCTTAACCCTTCTTGTATACATGCAAAATACAGTAAGTTTAAGTTTGAATGCTAATGCTAACTTGCTAATGCTATCGATCTAATGCTAGTGCTAATATCTGGTCATTTTCATACTGTACGTGTCCTCTATGATGGATATAAGAAGATCAGATGGCATTAAAGCATCACCCTTCATGGGCATATTAGATTAGATGGCATTAAAAGCTTAACCCTTCTTGTATAAATGCAAATACAGCAATGTTAAAGTTTGAATGCTAATGCTAACTTGCTAATGCTAGCGATCTAATGCTAGTGCTAATATCTGGTCATTTTCATACTTTATGTGTCCTCTATAATGGAAATAAGAGATCAGATGGCATTAAAAGCATCACCCTTCATGGGCATATTAGATTAGATGGCATTAAAGCTTCATCCTTTTTGTATACATGCAAGTACAGCAAGTTTAAGTTTGAATGCTAATGCTAACTTGCTAATGCTAGCGATCTAATGCTAGTGCTAATATCTTGTCATTTTCATACTGTGCGTGTCCTCTATAATGGAAATAAGAGATCAGATGGCATTAAAAGCATAACCCTTCATGGGATTATGAGATTAGATGGCATTAAAAGCAACCCTTCTTTATATATGCAAATACAGCAATGTTAAAGTTTGAATGCTAATGCTAACTTGCTGATGCTAGCGATCTAATGCTAGTGCTAATATCAGGTCATTTTTTCATACTGTACGTGTCCTCTATGATGTATATAAGTGATCAGATGGCATTAAAGCATAACCCTTCATGGGAATATCAGATTAGATGGCATTAAAGCTTGACCTTCTTGTATACATGCAAGTACAGTAATTTAAGTGTGAATGCTAATGCTAACTTGCTAATGCTATCGATCTAATGCTAGTGCTAATATCTCGTCATTTTCATACTGTAAGTGTCCTCTATGATGGAAATAAAAGATCAGATGGCATTAAAAGCATAACCCTTCTTGTATACATGCAAGTACAGCAAGTTTAAGTTTGAATGCTAATGCTAACTTGCTAATGCTATCGATCTAATGCTAGTGCTAATATCTGGTCATTTTTTCATACTGTCACGTGTCCTCTATGATGGATATAAGAGATAAGATGGCATTAAAGCATAACCCTTCATGGGCATATTAGATTAGATGGCATTAAAAGCTTAATCCCTTTTTGTATACATGCAAATACAGCAAGTTTAAGTTTGAATGCTAATGCTAACTTGCTAATGCTAGCGATCTAATGCTAGTGCTAATATCTGGTCATTTTTCATACTGTGCGTGTCTCTATAATGGAAATAAGAGATCAGATGGCATTAAAGCATCACCCTTCATGGGTATATTAGATTAGATGGCAATAAAGCTTAATCCTTCTTGTATAAATGCAAATACAGCAATGTTAAAGTTTGAATGCTAATGCTAACTTGCTAATGCTAGCGATCTAATGCTAGTGCTAATTTCTGGTCATTTTCATACTGTATGTGTCCTTTATGATTGAAATAAAGAGATCAGATGGCATTAAAAGCATCACCCTTCATGGGATTATTAGATTAGATGGCATTAAAAGCTTAACCCTTCTTTATATACATGCAAATACAGCAATGTTAAAGTTTGAATGCTAATGCTAACTTGCTAATGCTAGCGATCTAATGCTAGTGCTAATATCTGGTCATTTTCATACTGTACGTGTCCTCTATAATGGAAATAAGAGATCAGATGGCATTAAAGCATCACCCTTCATGGGAATATTAGATTAGATGGCATTAAAGCTTAACCCTTCTTGTATAAATGCAAATACAGCAATGTTAAAGTTTGAATGCTAATGCTAACTTGCTAATGCTAGCGATCTAATGCTAGTGCTAATTTCTGGTCATTTTCATACTGTATGTGTCCTTTATGATTGAAATAAGAGATCAGATGGCATTAAAGCATCACCTTTCATGGGATTATGAGATTAGATGGCATTAAAGCTTAACCCTTCTTTATATACGCAAATACAGCAATGTTAAAGTTTGAATGCTAATGCTAACTTGCTAATGCTAGCGATCTAATGCTAGTGCTAATATCAGGTCATTTTCATACTGTGCGTGTCCTCTGATGTATATAAGAGATCAGATGGCATTAAAAGCATAACCCTTCATGGGAATATCAGATTAGATGGCATTAAAGCTTTGCCTTCTTGTATACATGCAAGTGCAGTAAGTTTAAGTTTGAATGCTAATGCTAACTTGCTAATGCTAGCGATCTAATGCTAGTGCTAATTTCTGGTCATTTTCATACTGTATGTGTCCTTTATGATTGAAATAAGAGATCAGATGGCATTAAAGCATCACCTTTCATGGGATTATGAGATTAGATGGCATTAAAAAGCTTAACCCTTCTTTATATATGCAAATACAGCAATGTTTAAGTTTGAATGCTAATGCTAACTTTTTAATGCTAGCGATCTAATGCTAGTTCTAATATCAGGTCATTTTCTTATACTGTATGTGTCCTCTATGATGTATATAAGAGATCAGATGGCATTAAAGCATAACCCTTCATGGGAATATCAGATTAGATGGCATTAAAGCTTAACCCTTCTTGTATAAATGCGAATACAGCAATGTTAAAGTTTGAATGCTAATGCTAACTTGCTAATGCTAGCGATCTAATGCTAGTGCTAATATCAGGTCATTTTCATACTGTATGTGTCCTCTATGATGGATATAAGAGATCAGATGGCATTAAAGCATAACCCTTCATGGGAATATCAGATTAGATGGCATTAAAAGCTTAACCCTTCTTGTATACATGCAAGTACAGTAAGTTTAAGTTTGAATGCTAATGCTAACTTGCTAATGCTATCGATCTAATGCTAGTGCTAATTTCTGGTCATTTTCATACTGTATGTGTCCTTTATGATGGATATAAGAGATCAGATGGCATTAAAAGCATCACCTTTCATGGGATTATCAGATTAGATGGCATTAAAAGCAACCCTTCTTGTATACATGCAAATACAGCAAGTTTAAGTTTGAATGCTAATGCTAACTTGCTAATGCTAGCGATCTAATGCTAGTGCTAATATCTTGTCATTTTCATACTGTACGTGTCCTCTATGATGGAAATAAGAGATCAGATGGCATGGGAATATCAAAGATTTAAAAAACTAACCTTCTTGTATACATGCAAGTACAGCAAGTTTAAGTTTGAATGCTAATGCTAACTTGCTAATGCTATCGATCTAATGCTAGTGCTAATATCTGGTCATTTTCATACTGTCACGTGTCCTCTATGATGGGCATATAAGAGAAGATGGCATTAAAGCATAACCCTTCATGGGAATATCAGATTAGATGGCATTAAGCTTAACCCTTCTTGTATACATGCAAGTACAGTAAGTTTAAGTTTGAATGCTAATGCTATTTTGCTAATGCTAGCGATCTAATGCTAGTGCTAATATCTGGTCATTTTCATACTTTTTGTATGTCCTCTATAATGGAAATAAGAGATCAGATGGCATTAAAGCATCACCCTTCATGGGCATATTAGATTAGATGGCATTAAAAGCAACCCTTCTTGTATAAATGCAAATACAGCAATGTTTAAAGTTTGAATGCTAATGCTAACTTGCTAATGCTAGCGATCTAATGCTAGTGCTAATATCAGGTCATTTTCATACTGTCGTGTCCTCTATGATGTATATAAGAGATCAGATGGCATTAAAAGCATAACCCTTCATGGGATATCAGATTAGATGGCATTAAAACTTAACCCTTCTTGTATATATGCAAATACAGTAAGTTTAAGTTTGAATGCTAATGCTAACTTGCTAATGCTAGCGATCTAATGCTAGTGCTAATATCTGGTCATTTTCATACTTTATATGTCCTCTATGATGAAATAAGAGATCAGATGGCATTAAAAGCATCACCCTTCATGGGCATATTAGATTAGATGGCATTAAAGCTTCATTCTTCTTGTATACATGCAAAATACAGCAAGTTTAAGTTTGAATGCTAATGCTAACTTGCTAATGCTAGCGATCTAATGCTAGTGCTAATATCTGGTCATTTTCATACTGTATGTCCTCTATAATGGAAATAAAGAGATCAGATGGCATTAAAAGCATAACCCTTCATTGGATTATTAGATTAGATGGCATTAAAGCTTAACCCTTCTTTATATATGAATGTTAAGTTTGAATGCTAATGCTAACTTGCTAATGCTAGCGATCTAATGCTGGTGCTAATATCAGGTCATTTTCATATTGTACGTGTCCTCTATGATGTATATAAGTCAGATGGCAGATGGCATTAAGCTTAACCCTTCTTGTATACATGCAAGTACAGTAAGTTTAAGTTTGAATGCTAATGCTAACTTGCTAATGCTATCGATCTAATGCTAGTGCTAATATCTCATCATTTTCATACTGTATGTGTCCTCTATGATGGAAATAAGAGATCAGATGGCATTAAAGCATCACCCTTCATGGGATTATTAGATTATGGCATTAAAAAGCATTCTTTAAGTAAATACAGCAATGTTTAAGTTTGAATGCTAATGCTAACTTGCTAATGCTATCGATCTAATGCTAGTGCTAATATCTGGTCATTTTCATACTGTACGTGTCTCTATGATGGATATAAGAAGATAAGATGGCATTAAAAGCATAACCCTTCATGGGCATATCAGATTAGATGGCATTAAAGCTTAATCCTTCTTGTATACATGCAAGTACAGCAAGTTTAAGTTTGAATGCTAATGCTAACTTGCTAATGCTAGCGATCTAATGCTAATGCTAATATCTGGTCATTTTCATACTGTACGTGTCCTCTATAATGGAAATAAAGAGATCAGATGGCATTAAAAGCATAACCCTTCATGGGCATATTAGATTAGATGGCATTAAAAAGCTTAACCCTTCTTGTATAAATGCAAATACAGCAATGTTTAAGTTTGAATGCTAATGCTAACTTGCTAATGCTAGCGATCTAATGCTAGTGCTAATTTCTGGTCATTTTTCATACTGTATGTGTCCTATATGATGGAAATAAGAGATCAGATGGCATTAAAAGCATCACCCCTTCATGGGATTATGAGATTAGATGGCATTAAAGCTTAACCCTTCTTTATATGCAAATACAGCAATGTTAAAGTTTGAATGCTAATGCTAACTTGCTAATGCTAGCGATCTAATGCTAGTGCTAATATCAGGTCATTTTCTTACTGTACGTGTCCTCTATGATGTATATAAGAATCAGATGGCATTAAAAGCATAACCCTTTCATGGGAATATCAGATTAGATGGCATTAAAGCAACCCTTCTTGTATACATGCAAGTACAGTAATGTTTAAGTTTGAATGCTAATGCTAACTTGCTAATGCTAGCGATCTAATGCTAGTGCTAATTTCTGGTCATTTTCATACTGTAGCATTGTCCTTTATGATGGAAATAAAGATCAGATGGCATTAAAAGCATCACCTTTCATGGGATTATCAGATTAGATGGCATTAAAGCTTAACCCTTCTTGTATACATGCAAGTACAGCAAGTTTAAGTTTGAATGCTAATGCTAACTTGCTAATGCTAGCGATCTAATGCTAGTGCTAATTTCTGGTCATTTTCATACTGTATGTGTCCTTTATGATTGGAATAAGAGATCAGATGGCATTAAAGCATCACCCTTCATGGGATTATGAGATTAGATGGCATTAAACCTTAACCCTTCTTTATATACGCAAATACAGCAATGTTTAAGTTTGAATGCTAATGCTAACTTGCTAATGCTAGCGATCTAATGCTAGTGCTAATATCAGGTCATTTTCATACTGTACGTGTCCTCTATGATGTATATAAAGAGATCAGATGGCATTAAAGCATAACCCTTCATGGGAATATCAGATTAGATGGCATTAAATCTTAACCCTTCTTGTATACATCCAAATACAGCAAGTTTAAGTTTGAATGCTAATGCTAACTTGCTGATGCTAGCGATTTAATGCTAGTGCTAATATCTTGTCATTTTTTCATGCAGTATGTGTCCTCTATGATGGAAATAAAGAATCAGATGTCATTAAAGCATAACCCTTCATGGGATTATTAGATTAGATGGCATTAAAGCAACCCCTTCTTTATATCGCAAATACAGCAATGTTAAAGTTTGAATGCTAATGCTAACTTGCTAATGCTAGCGATCTAATGCTAGTGCTAATATCAGGTCATTTTCATTTTGTGCGTGTCCTCTATGATGTATATAAGTGATCAGATGGTATTAAAGCATAACCCTTCATGGGAATATCAGATTAGATTTCATTAAAGCTTAACCCTTCTTGTATACATGCAAGTACAGCAAGTTTAAGTTTGAATACTAATGCTAACTTGCTAATGCTATCGATCTAATGCTAGTGCTAATTTCTGGTCATTTTCATACTGTATGTGTCCTTTATGATTGAAATAAGAGATCAGATGGCATTAAAAGCATCACCTTTCATGGGATTATGAGATTAGATGGCATTAAAAGTTAACCCTTCTTTATATCGCAAATACAGCAATGTTAAAAGTTTGAATGCTAATGCTAACTTGCTAATGTTAGCGATCTAATGCTAGTGCTCATATAAGGTCATTTTCATACTGTATTGTCCTCTATGATTATATAAGAGATCAGATGGCATTAAAAACAACCCTTCATGGGATTATCAGATTAGATGACATTAAAGCAACCCTTCTTGTATACATGCAAGTACAGCAAGTTTAAGTTTGAATGCTAATGCTAACTTGCTAATGCTATCGATCTAATGCTAGTGCTAATATCTGGTCATTTTTCATACTGTACGTGTCTCTATGAAGGATATAAGAGATAAGATGGCATTAAAGCATAACCCTTCATGGGAATATCAGATTAGATGGCATTAAAGCTTAAACCTTCTTGTATACATGCAAAGTACAGTAAGTTTAAGTTTGAATGCTAATGTTATTTTGCTAATGCTAGCGATCTAATGCTAGTGCTAATATCTGGTCATTTTCATACTGTATGTGTCCTTTATGATTGAAATAAGTCAGATGCCATTTAAGCATCACCTTCCATGGGATTATGAGATTAGATTGCATTAAAAGCAACCTTCTTTATATCATAAATAAAGCAATGTTAA
>JAFJMP010000080.1:47378-71834 GCA_029692085.1 Gymnothorax javanicus | reverse complement strand
ATTAGCATTCAAACTTAAACTTGCTGAACTTGGTATGTATACAAAAAGGATGAAGCTTTAATGCCATCTAATCTATTATGCCTATGAAGGGTGATGATGCTTTAATGCCATCTACATTCTTTATTTCATTATAGAGGATACATGGAAGTATGAAAAATGACTGATATTAGCACTAGCATTAGATCGCTAGCATTAGTAAAAATATCAATAGCATTCAAACTTAAACTTAATGTACTCTGTATGTATACCAGAAGGGTTGTTTAATGCCATCTAATCTGATATTCCCATGAAGGGTTGGTTTTAATGCCATCTTCTCTTATATCCATCATAGAGGACACGCACAGGCGAAAAAATGACCAGATATTAGCACTCAGCATTAGATGATAGCATTAGCAAGTTAGCATTAGCATTCAAACTTAAACTTGCTGTACTTTGCATGTATAAAGTGAGGGTTATGCTTTAATGCCATCTGACTCTTATTTCCATCATAAAGGACACATACAGTATGAAAATGACCACAAATAAGCACTAGCATTAGATCGATAGCATTAGCAAGTTAGCATTAGCATTCTAACTTAAACTTTTCTACCTGCATGTAGCTACAAGAAGGGGTTGCTTTAATGCCACATCTAATCTGGATATTCATGAAGGGTTATGCTTTTAATGCCATCCTATCTCTTTTATTAACTGCATTGGCAGAGACACGACAGCACAGAAAAATGACCTGATATTGAAGAATTCAGCATTAGATCGCTAGCATTAGCAAGTTAGCATTAGCATTCAAACTTTAACATTGCTTATATTTTGCGTATAAGCAAAAGAAGGGTTAAGCTTTAATGCCATCTAATCTAATATGCCCATGAAGGGTTGCGTTTTAATGACATCTGATCTCTTATTTCCACTATTGAGGACACGCATTGGCTATGAAAATGACAAGATATTAGCATAGCATTAAATCGCTAGCATCAGTGTTAGCATTAGCATTCAAACTTAAACTTGCTGTACTTGCATGCATACAAGTTAGGGTTAAGCTTTTAATGCCATCTAATCTTATAATCCCATGAAAAGGTGATGCTTTTAACGCCATCTGATCTCTTATTTCCATCATAAAGGACACATACAGTATGAAAAATGACCAAAATTAGCACTAGCATTAGATCGCTAGTATTAGTGTTAGCATTACATTCAAACTTAAACTTACTGTACTTGCATGTATACAAGAAAGGTTGCTTTAATGCCATCTAATCTGATATTCCCATGGCTGTTGCGGTTCAATGCCATCTGATCTCTTATATACTGGCAGAGAGACACGTACACAGTAAGAAAATGCCCTGATATTAGCACTAGCATTAGATCGCTAGCATTAGCAAGTTAGCATTAGCAGTCAAACTTTCACATTGCTGTATTCCGCATATAAAAGAAGGTTAAGGTTTAATGCCATCTAATTCATATAATCCCATGAAAGGTGATGCTTTAATGCCATCTGGATTCTTTATTTCAAACACCTATAAAGGACACATACAGCATGAAAATGACCAGAAATTAGCACTAGCATTAGATCGTTAGCATTAGCAAGTTAGCATTAGCATTTAAATTTTTAACATTGCTGTATTTGCATTTATACAAGAAGGTTGCTTTAATGCCACCTAATCTTAATAATATACCTATGAAGGGTGATGTTTAATGCCATCTGGATCTTATTTCATTATAGAGACACGTACAGTATGAAAAATGCCCAGATATTAGCATTAGCATTAGATCGCTTAGCATTAGCAAGTTGTAGCATTCAAACTTAAACTTGCTGTACTTGCATGGATACAAGAATGGGTTAAGCTTTTAATGCCCAATCTGATATTCCCATGAAGGGTTATGCTTTAATGCCATCTTGATCACTTAGAGAAATACATCATAGAGGACACGTATAATATGAAAATGACCTGGATATTAGCACTAGCATTAGATCGCTAGCATCAGCAAGTTAGCACATTAGCATTCAAAATTTAACATTGCTATTTACAAAAGAGTATAAAAGAAGGGTTACTTTTAATGCCATCTAACTTAATAATCCAATGAAGGGTTATGCTTTTAATGCCATCTGATCTCTTATTTCATTATAGAGGACACGCGCAGGAAAATGACCAGATATTAGCACTAGCATTAGATCGCCATAGCATTAGCAAGATAGCATTAGCATTCAAACTTAAACTTGCTGTACTTGCATGTATACAAAAAAAGGATGAAGCTTTTAATGCCATCTAATTAATATGCCCATGAAGGGTGATGCTTTAATGCCATCTGATTCTTATTTCATTATAGAGGACAATACAAAGTATGAAAATGACCAGATATTAGCACTAGCATTAGATCGCTAGCATTAGCAAAACAGCATTAGCATTCAAACTTAAACTTACTGTACTTGCATATATACAAGAAGGGTTGTTTTTAATGCCATCTAATCTGATATTCCCATGAAGGGTTATGCTTTAATGCCGCCTGATCTCTTTATATACATCATAGAGGACACGACAGTCTGAAAAAATGAATTGATATTAGCACTAGCATTAGATCGCTAGCATTAGCGTTAGCATTTGCATTCAAACTTAACATTGCTGTATTTGTATTTATACAAGAATGGTTGTTTAATGCCATCTAATCTATTATGCCCATGAAGGGTGATGCTTTAATGCCATCTGATCTTTATTTCCATTATAGAGGAAACATAAAGTATGAAAATGACCAGATATTAGCACCAGTATTAGATCGCTAGCATTAGTTAAAAATAGCATTAGCATTCAAACTTAAACTTACTGTACTTGCATGTATACCAGAAGGGGCAGCTTTTTAATGCCATCTAATCTGGATATATTCCCATGAAGGGTTGCGCTTTTAATGCCATCTTTCTCTTGCGTCCATCATAGAGGACACGTGCACACATGAAAAATGACCAGATATTAGCACTAGCATTAGATCGCTAGCATTAGCAAGTTAGCATTAGTATTCAAACTTAAACTTGCTGCACTTGCATGTATACAAGAAGGTAAAGCTTATCGCCATCTGATTCTTATTTCCATCATAGACCACATTTGATAGTATGAAAAAAATGACGAGATATTAGCACTAGCATTAGATCGCTAGCATTAGTTAAGTTAGCATTAGCATTCAAACTTAAACTTTGCTGTACTTGCATGTATACAAGCATGGGTTAAGCTTTAATGCCATCTAATCTGATAATCCCATGAAAGGTGATGCTTTAATGCCATCTGATCTCTTATCCATCATAAAGGACACATACAGTATGAAATGACTAATTAATGCTAAGTTACTAGCATTAGATCGAGTAGCATTAGCAAGTTAGCATTAGCATTCAAATCTTTAATATTGCTGTATTTGCATTCATACAAGAAGGGTGCTTTTTTAATGCCATCTAATCAAATATACCATGAAGGTTTATGCTTTAATGCGATCTGATCTATTATTTCCATTATAGGACACATACAGTATGAAAATGAACAAATATTAGCACTAGCATTAGATCAAGCTAGCATTAGCAAGTTAGCATTAGCATTCAAACTTAAACTTATTGTACTTTGCATGCATACAAAAAAGGATGAAGCTTTAATGCCATCTAATCTAATATGCCTGATGAAGGGTGATGCTATAATGCCATCTGATCTTTTATTTCCATCATAGAGGACACTTGCAATTGCATGAAAATGACCAGATATTATCACTAGCATTAGATCGATAGCATTAGCAAGTTAGCATTAGCATTCAAACTTAAACTTGCTGTACTTGCATGTATACAAGAAGGGTTATGCTTTATTGCCATCAATTCTCATATTTCCATCATAGAGGACACGACAGTATGAAATGATGAGATATTAGCACTAGCATTAGATCGCTAGCATTAGTGTTAGCATTAGCATTCAAACTTAAACTTGCTGTACTTGCATGTATACAAGAAGGGTTAAGCTTTTAATGCCTCTGATAATCCCATGAAAGGTGATGCTTCAATGCCATCTGATCTTATTTTCATCATAAAGGGACACACATACAGTATGAAAATGACCACAAATAAGCACCTTGTAGCATTAGATCGATAGCATTAGCAAGTTAGCATTAGCATTCTAACATAAACTTACTGTACTTGCATGTATACAAGAAGGGTTAAGCTTTTAATGCCATCTAATCTGATATTCCCATGAAGGGTTATGCTTTAATGCCATCTTATCTCTTATATACATCATAGAGGACACGTATAGTATGAAAATGACCTGATATTAGCACTAGCATTAGATCGCTAGTATTAGCAAATTAGCATTAGCATTCAAACTTTAACATAACTGCATTTGCGTGATATAAAGAAGGGTTTCTAATGCCATCTAATCTGATAATCCCATGAAAAGGTGATGCTTTTAATGCCATCTGATCTCTTTATTTCCATCATAAAGGACACATACAGTATGAAAATAAACCAGAAATTAAGACAAGCATCAGATCGCTAGTATTAAGTTAGCATTAGCATTCAAACTTAAATCTGTACTAGTATACAAGAAGGGTTGCTTTAATGCCATCTAATCTGATATTCCATGAAGGGTTATGCTTTAATGCCATCCGATTCATAAATCAAGTAGAGGACAACAGTAAGAAAATGACCTGATATTAGCACTAGCATTAGATCGCTAGCATTAGCAAGTTAGCATTTGCATTCAAACTTTAACATTCCTGGATATAAAGAAGCTTTTAATGCCATCTAATCTCATAATCCCATGAAGGGGTGATGCTTTAATGCCATCTGATCTCTTATTTAAATCATAAAGGACACATACAGTATGAAAATGACCTGAAATTAACACTAGCATTAGATCGCTAGCATTAGCAAGTTAGCATTAGCATTCAAACTTAAACTTTCTGTATTTGCATGTATACAAGAAGGGGCAAAAGCTTTTAATGCCATCTAATCTGATATTCCCATGAAGGGTTATGCTTTAATGCCATCTGATCTTTATATACATCATAGAGGACAACATACAGTATGAAAATGACCTGATATTAGCACTAGCATTAGATCGCTAGCATTAGCAAGTTAGCATTAGCATTCAAACTTTTAACATTGCTGTATTTGCATATATAAAGAAGGGTTAAGCTTTAATGCCATCTAATCTTGTAATCCCATGAAAGGTGATGCTTTAATGCCATCTGATCTCTTATTTCAATCATAAAGGACACATACAGTATGAAAAATGACCAGAAATTAGCACTAGCATTAGATCGCTAGCATTTTTAGCAAGTTAGCATTAGCATTCAAACTTTAACATTGCTGTATTTGCATTTATATAAGAAAAGGTTAAGCTTTAATGCCATCTAATCTAAAAATCCATGATGGGTGATGTTTTTAATGCCATCTGATCTCTTCTTTCATCATATAAAGGACACGCACAGTATGAAAATGACCAGATATTAGCACTAGCATTAGATCGCTAGCATTAGCAAGTTAGCATTAGTATTCAAACTTTAACATTGCTGTATTTGCATGTAGAAAAAAGGATTAAGCTTTAATGCCATCTAATCTAAATATGCCCATGAAGGGTTATGCTTTAATGCCATCTTATCTCTTATATCCATTATAGAGGACACGCAAGTATGAAAATGACCAGGAAATGACCATTAGAAACTTAAACTTGCACTAGCATTAGATCGCCCATGAAGCATTAGGAACCACAGTATTAGCATTAGCATTCACACTTTAAATTACTGTACTTGCATGTATACAAGAAGGGTTAAGTTTTAATGCCATCTAATCTGATATTCCCATGAAGGGTTATGCTTTTAATGCCATCTGATCACTTATATACATCATAGAGGACATGTACAATATGAAAATGACCTGATATTAGCACTAGCATTAGATCGCTAGCAGCAGCAAAGTTACATTAGCATTCAAACTTTTAACATTGCTGGATTTGAGTATATAAAGAAGGGTTAAGCTTTAATGCCATCTAATCTCATAATCCCATGAAGGGTTTATGCTTTAATGCCATCTGATCTCTTATTTCCATTATAGAGGACACGTACAGTATGAAAATGACCAGATATTAGCACTAGCATTAGATCGCTAGCATTAGCAAGTTAGCATTAGCATTCAAACTGAAACTTGCTGTACTTGCATGTATACAAAAAGGATGAAGCTTTAATGCCATCTAATCTAATATGCCCATGAAGGGTGATCCTTTAATGCCATCTGATCTCTTATTTCCATTATAGAGGACACATAAAGT
Organism: Gymnothorax javanicus; assembly: GCA_029692085.1. Taxonomy (NCBI): domain Eukaryota; kingdom Metazoa; phylum Chordata; class Actinopteri; order Anguilliformes; family Muraenidae; genus Gymnothorax; species Gymnothorax javanicus. Next base: position 65,556 of record JAFJMP010000080.1, on the reverse strand, counting down.
ATGAAAATGACCAGGTATTAGCACAAGCATTAGATCGCTAGCATTAGCAAAACAGCATTAGCATTCAAACTTAAACTTACTGTACTTGCATATATACAAGAAGGGTTAAGCTTTAAAGCCATCTAATCTGATATTCCCATGAAGGGTTATGCTTTAATGCCATCTGATCTCTTAAATACATAATAAAGGACACGACAGTATGAAAATGACCTGATATTAGCACTAGCATTAGATCGCTAGCATTAGCAAGTTAGCATTAGCATTCAAACTTTAACATTGCTGTATTCGCATTTATACAAGAAGGGTTAGCTTTTAATGCCATCTAATCTAATATGCCCATGGAAGGGTTATGCTTTCATGACATCTGATCTCTTATTTCCATTATAGAGGACACGACAGTATGAAAATGACCTGATATTAGCACTAGCATTAGATCGCTAGCATTAGCAAGTTAGCATTAGCATTCAAACTTTAACATTGCTGTATTTGCATTTATACAAGAAGGGTTGCTTTTAATGCCATCTAATCTAATATACCCATGAAGGGTTATGCTTTAATGCCATCTGATCTATTATTTCCATTATAGAGGACACATACAGTATGAAAATGACCAAATATTAGCACTAGCATTAGATCGCTAGCATTAGCAAGTTAGCATTAGCATTCAAACTTAAACTTACTGTACTTGCATGTATACAAAAGGATGAAGCTTTAATGCCATCTAATCTAATATGCCCATGAAGGGTGATGCTTTAATGCCATCTGATCTTTTTTATTTCCATCATAGAGGACACGTACAGTATGAAAATGACCAGATATTATCACTAGCATTAGATCGATAGCATTAGCAAGTTAGCATTAGCATTCAAACTTAAACTTGCTGTACTTGCATGTATACAAGAAGGGTTATGCTTTATTGCCATCTATTCTCTTATTTCCATCATAGAGGACACGTATACAGTATGAAATGATGAGATATTAGCACTAGCATTAGATCGCTAGCATTAGCAAGTTAGCATTAGCATTCAAACTTAAACTTGCTGTATTTGCATGTATACAAGAAGGGTTGCTTTAATGCCATTTAATCTGATATTCCATGAAGGGTTATGCTTTAATGCCATCTGATCTTTTATTTCATCATAGAGGACACGTAGAGCAGTATGAAAATGACCAGATATTATCACTAGCATTAGATCGATAGCATTAGCAAGTTAGCATTAGCATTCAAACTTAAACTTGCTGTACTTGCATGTATACAAGAAGGGTTATGCTTTTATTGCCATCTATTCTCTTATTTCCATCATAGGGGACACGTACAGTATGAAAATGATGAGATATTAGCACTAGCATTAGATCGCTAGCATTAGCAAGTTAGCATTAGCATTCAACTTAAACTTGCTGTACTTGCATGTATACTGCTTTTTAATGCCATCTGATCTCTTATATACATCATAGAGGACACGTACAGTATGAAATTGACCTGATATTAGCACTAGCATTAGATCGATAGCATTAGCAAGTTAGCATTAGCATTCAAACTTAAACATTGATGTATTTGCATTTATATAAAGAAGGGTTAAGCTTTAATGCCATCTAATCTCGTAATCCCATGAAAGGTGATGCTTTAATGCCATCTGATCTCTTATTTCAATCATAAAGAACACATACAGTATGAAAATGACCTGATATTAGCACTAGCATTAGATCGCTAGCATTAGCAAGTAAGCATTAGCATTCAAACTTAACATTCCTGTATTGGAGTATAAAGAAGGGTTAAGCTTTAATGCCATCTAATCTCATAATCCCATGAAAGGTGATGCTTTAATGCCATCTGATCTCTTATTTCCAATCATGAAGGACACATACAGTATGAAAATGACCAGAAATTAGCACTAGCATTAGATCGCTAGCATTAGCAAGTTAGCATTTGCATTCAAACTTAAACTTCCTGTACTTTATGTATACAAAGAGGATGAAGCTTTAATGCCATCTAATCCTGATATTCCCATGAAGGGTTATGCTTTAATGCCATCTGATCTCTTTATATCCATCATAGAGGACACATACAGTATGAAAATGACCTGATATTAGCACTAGCATTAGATCGCTAGCATTAGCAAGTTAGCATTAGCATTCAAACTTAAACATTACTGTATTTGCATGTATACAAGAAGGGTTAAGCTTTAATGCCATCTAATCTGATATTCCCATGAAGGGTGATGCTTTAATGCCATCTGATCTCTTATATACATCATAAAGGACACATACAGTATGAAAATGACCTGATATTAGCACTAGCATTAGATCGCTAGCATTAGCAAGTTAGCATTAGCATTCAAACTTAAAACTTGCTGTACTTGCATGTATACAAGAAGGGTAAAGCTTAAATGCCATCTAATCTGATAATCCCATGAAAGGTTATGCTTTAATGCCATCTGATCTCTTATATTCCATCATAGAGGACACGTACAGTATGAAAATGACCTGATATTAGCACTAGCATTAGATCGCTAGCATTAGCAAGTTAGCATTAGCATTCAAACTTAACATTGCTGTATTTGCATTTATACAAGAAGGGTTAAGCTTTAATGCCATCTAATCTGGATATTCCCATGAAGGGTGATGCTTAATGCCATCTGATCTCTTATTTAAATCATAGAGGACACGTACAGTAAGAAAATGACCAGATATTAGCACTAGCATTAGATCGCTAGCATTAGCAAGTTAGCATTAGCATTCAAACTTAAACTTGCTGTATTTGCATTTATACAAGAAGGGATAAGCTTTAATGCCATCTAATCTAATATGCCCATGAAGGGTGATGCTTTAATGCCATCTGATCTTTTATTTCCATCATAGAGGACACATGCAGTATGAAAATGACCAGATATTAGCACTAGCATTAGATCGCTAGCATTAGTAAAAATAGCATTAGCATTCAAACTTAAACTTGCTGTATTTGCATGTATACAAGAAGGGTGAAGCTTTTAATGCCATCTAATCTAATATTCCCATGAAGGGTTATGCTTTAATGCCATCTGATCTCTTATATCCATCATAGAGGACACGTACAGTATGAAAATGACCAGATATTAGCACTAGCATTAGATCGCTAGCATTAGCAAGTTAGCATTAGCATTCAAACTTAAACATTGCTGTATTTGCATTTATACAAAAGGTAGCTTTAATGCCATCTAATCTAATATTCCCAAGAAGGGTGATGCTTTAATGCCATCTGATCTCTTATTTCCATCATAGAGGACACGTACAGTATGAAAATGACCAGATATTAGCACTAGCATTAGATCGCTAGCATTAGCAAGTTAGCATTAGCATTCAAACTTAAACTTGCTGTACTTGCATGTATACAAGAAGGGTAAAGCTTTAATGCCATCTAATCTGATATTCCCATGAAGGGTGATGCTTTAATGCCATCTGATCTCTTATTTCCATCATAGAGGACACATACAGTATGAAAATGACCAGATATTAGCACTAGCATTAGATCGATAAGCATTAGCAAGTTAGCATTAGCATTCAAACTTAAAACTTACTGTACTTGCATGTATTCAAGAAGGGTTATGCTTTAATGCCATCTGATCTCTTATATTCCATCATAGAGGACACGTGCAGTAATGAAAATGACCTGATATTAGCATCATAGCATTAGATCGCTAGCATTAAAATGTTAGCATTAGCATTCAAACTTAACATTGCTGTATTTGCATGTATACAAGAAGGGTCAAAGCTTTAATGCCATCTAATCTAATATTCCCATGAAGGGTTATGCTTTAATGCCATCTGATCTTATTTCCATCATAGAGGACACGTACAGTATGAAAATGACCAGATATTATCACTAGCATTAGATCGATAGCATTAGCAAGTTAGCATTAGCATTCAAACTTAAACTTGCTGTACTTGCATGTATACAAGAAGGGTTAAGCTTTTTTAATGCCATCTAATCTGATATTCCCATGAAGGGTTATGCTTTAATGCCATCTGATCTCTTATTTCCATCATAGAGGACACGACAGTATGAAAATGACCAGATATTAGCACTAGCATTAGATCGCTAGCATTAGCAAAAGTTAGCATTAGCATTCAAACTTAAACTTGCTGTACTTGCATGTATACAAGAAGGTTAAGCTTTAATGCCATCTAATCTGATAATCCCATGAAGGGTGATGCTTTAATGCCATCTGATCTCTTATTTCCATCATAAAGGACACGCATACAGTATGAAAATGACCTGATATTAGCACTAGCATTAGATCGATAGCATTAGCAAGTTAGCATTAGCATTCAAACTTAAACATTACTGTATTTGCATGTATACAAGAAGGGTTAAGCTTTAATGCCATCTAATCTGATATTCCCATGAAGGGTTATGCTTTAATGCCATCTGATCTCTTATTTACATCATAGAGGACACTTACAGTGATGAAAATGACCTGATATTAGCACTAGCATTAGATCGCTAGCATTAGCAAGTTAGCATTAGCATTCAAACTTAAACATTGCTGTATTTGCATTTATACAAGAAGGGTTAAGCTTTAATGCCATCTAATCTAATATTGCCCATGAAGGATGATGCTTTAATGCCATCTGATCTCTTATTTACATCATAGAGGACACATACAGTATGAAAAATGACAAGATATTAGCACTAGCATTAGATCGCTAGCATTAGCAAGTTAGCATTAGCATTCAAACTTAAACTTGCTGTATTTGCATGTATACAAAAAGGATGAAGATTTAATGCCATCTAATCTGATATTCCCATGAAGGGTGATGCTTTAATGCCATCTGATCTCTTATATACGTAAAGAGGACACATACAGTATGAAAAATGACCTGATATTAGCACTAGCATTAGATCGCTAGCATTAGCAAGTTAGCATTAGCATTCAAACTTAAACTTACTGTACTTGCATGTATAAAGAAGGGTTAAGCTTTAATGCCATCTAATCTGATATTCCCATGAAGGGTGATGCTTTAATGCCATCTGATCTCTTATTTCCATCATAGAGGACACATACAGTATGAAAATGACCAGATATTAGCACTAGCATTAGATCGATAGCATTAACAAGTTAGCATTAGCATTCAAACTTAAACTTGCTGTACTTGCATGTATACAAGAAGGGTTATGCTTTAATGCCATCTAATCTGATATTTCATCATATGAAGACAGTATGAAAAATGTTTATATTAGCACTAGCATTAGATCGCTAGCATTAGCAAGTTCCATTAGCATTCAAACTTAAACTTGCTGTACTTGAAAATGAAGGGATAAGCTTTAATGCCATCTAGCATTATAATCCCATGAAAGGTGATGCTTTAGTGCCATCTGCATTCAAATTTCCATTAAGAGGACACATACAGTATGAAAATGACCAGATATAGCACTAGCATTAGATCGCTAGCATTAGCAATGCCATTAATTCAAACTTAAACTTACTGTACTTCATGTATACCAGAAGGGTGATGCTTTAATGCCATCTAATCTCTTTATCCATAGAGAACACGTACAGTTGAAAATGACCTGACATTAGCCATCATTAGACTATGAAAATGACAAACTTAATATTAGCATGTATAGCATTAGCCATCTAAGCTTATTAGCATTAGCGTTAGAAAATTAGCATTCAAATTTAAAAGATTGCTGTACTTGCATGTTAGCATTAGCATTCAAACTTTAACTTACTGTACTTGCATGTATTCTAGAAGGGTGATGCTTTAATGCCATCTGATCTCTTATTTCCATCAAGAGGAGGACACGTGACAGTATGAAAATGACCTGATATTAGCACTAGCATTAGATCGCTAGCATTAGCAAGTTAGCATTAGCATTCAAACTTAAATTGCTGTATTTGCGTATATACAAGAAGGGTTAAGCTTTAATGCCATCTAATCTGATAATCCCATGAAGGGTGATGCTTTAATGCCATCTGATCTCTTATATCCATCATAAGAGGACACGTACAGTATGAAAATGACCAGAAATTAGCACTAGCATTAGATCGATAGCATTAGCAAGTTAGCATTAGCATTCAAACTTAAACTTGCTGTACTTGCATGTAAAAGAAGGGTTAAGCTTTAATGGCATCTAATCTAATATTCCCATGAAGGGTTATGCTTTAATGCCATCTGATCTCTGATATTCCATCATAGAGGACACGTACAGTATGAAAATGACCTGAGATATTAGCACTAGCATTAGATCGCTAGCATTAGCAAGTTAGCATTAGCATTCAAACTTAAACTTGCTGTACTTGCATGTATACAAGAAGGGTTAAGCTTTTAATGCCATCTAATCTGGATAATCCCATGAAAGGTGATGCTTTTAATGCCATCTGATCTCTTCTTATTTCCATCATAAAGGACACATACAGTATGAAAATGACCAGAAATAAGCACTAGCATTAGATCGCTAGCATTAGCAAAGTTAGCATTAGCATTCAAACTTAAACTTGCTGTATTTGCATGTATACAAGAAGGGTTGTTTTTAATGCCATCTAATCTGATATTCCCATGAAGGGTGATGCTTTAATGCCATCTGATCTCTTTATATACATCATAGAGGATACGCGTACAGTATGAAAATGACCTGATATTAGCACTAGCATTAGATCGCTAGCATTAGCAAGTTAGCATTTGCATTCAAACTTTAACATTGCTGTATTTGCATGATATAAAGAAGCGGTTAGCTTTAATGCCATCTAATCTAATAATCCCATGAAAGGTGATGCTTTAATGCCATCTGATCTCTTATTTCCATCATAAAGGACACATACAGTATGAAAATGACCAGAAATTAGCACTAGCATTAGATCGCTAGCATTATTAGTTAGCATTAGCATTCAAACTTAAACTTACTGTACTTGCATGTATACAAGAATTAGCATTTAATGCCATCTAATCTGATATTCCAATGAAGGGTTATGCTTTAATGCCATCTGATCTCTTATATACATCAGAGAGACACGCAGTAAGAAAATGACAATGATATTAGCACTAGCATTAGATCTAATAACAAGTTGATTAGCATTCAAACTTTAACATTGGTGTATTTAAGGTAAATATAAAGAAGGGTTAAGCTTTAATGCCATCTAATCTCTTAATCCCATGAAAGGTGAAGCTTTAATGCCATCTGATTCTTATTTCAATCATAAGGAAATACAGTATGAAAATGACCAGAAATTAGCACTAGCATTAGATCGCTAGCCAAATTAGCATTAGCATTCAAACATTAACATTCAATGGCATTTTAACATTGAAGGGTTGCTTTGAATCTAATACTAATATACCCATTAAGGTTGCTTTAATGCCATCTGATCTCTTATTTCCATTTATAGAGGACAACGTACAATGAAAATGACCAGATATTAGCATGCTTTAAGTTAGCATTAGCATTCAAATTTAACATTGCTGTGTATACTCTTTAAGCTTTAATGCCATCTAATCTGATAATCCCATGAAGGGTATGCTTTAAAATCTGACCTTATAATCATAAAGGAGCACTACAGTATGAAAATTAGATCACTAGCATTAGAATAAGTTAGCATTAGCATTCAAACTTTAACATTGCTGTATTGCATGTATAAAAGAAGGGTTAAGCTTTAATGCCATCTAATCTGATAATCCCATGAAAGGGTGATGCTTTAATGCCATCTGATCTCTTTATTTCCATCATAAAGGACACAGACAGTATGAAAATGACCAGAAAATTAGCACTAGCATTAGATCGCTAGCATTAGCAAGTTAGCATTAGCATTCAAACTTAAACATTGCTGTACTTGCATGTATACAAGAAGGGTTAAGTTTAATGCCATCTAATCTGATATCCCATGAAGGGTTGATGCTTTAATGCCATCTGATCTCTTATTTACATCATAGAGGACACGTACAGTAAGAAAAATGACCTTGATATTAGCACTAGCATTAGATCGCTAGCATTAGCAAGTTAGCATTAGCATTCAAACTTTAACATTCCTGTATTTGCGACAAAAGGGTTAAGCTTTAATGCCATCTAATCTCATAATCCCATGAAAGGTGATGCTTTTTAATGCCATCTGATCTCTTATTTCAATCATAGAGGACACATACAGTATGAAAATGACCAGAAATTAGCACTAGCATTAGATCGATAGCATTAGCAAGTTAGCATTAGCATTCAAACTTTAAACATTGCTGTATTTGCATGTATATAAGAAGGGTTAAGCTTTAATGCCATCTAATCTGATAATCCCATGAAGGGTGATGCTTTAATGCCATCTGATCTCTTATTTCCATCATAAAGGACACATACAGTATGAAAATGACCAGAAATTAGCACTAGCATTAGATCGCTAGCATTAGCAAGTTAGCATTAGCATTCAAACTTAAATTGCTGTATTTGCATGTATACAAGAAGGGTTAAGCTTTTTAATGCCATCTAATCTAATAATCCCATGAAGGGTGATGCTTTAATGCCATCTGATCTCTTTATTTCCATCATAGAGGACACATACAGTATGAAAATGACCAGATATTAGCACTAGCATTAGATCGCTAGCATTAGCAAGTTAGCATTAGCATTCAAACTTTAACATTGCTGTATTTGCATTTATAAATGAAGGGTTAAGCTTTAATGCCATCTAATCTAATATACCCATGAAGGGTGATGCTTTTAATGCCATCTGATCTCTTATTTCCATCATAGAGGACACATACAGTATGAAAATGACCAGATATTAGCACTAGCATTAGATCGCTAGCATTAGCAAGTTAGCATTAGCATTCAAACTTAAACTTGCTGTACTTGCATGTATACAAAAAGGATGAAGCTTTAATGCCATCTAATCTAATATGCCCATGAAGGGTTATGCTTTAATGCCATCTGATCTCTTATTTCCATCATAGAGGATACATTGCAGTATGAAAATGACCAGATATTAGCACTAGCATTAGATCGCTAGCATTAGCAAGTTAGCATTAGCATTCAAACTTAAACATTGCTGTATGCTTTTGCATGTATACAAGAAGGGTTAAGCTTTAATGCCATCTAATCTGATATTCCCATGAAAGGTGATGCTTTAATGCCATCTGATCTCTTATTTCCATCATAGAGGACACATTAAGTATGAAAATGACCTGATATTAGCACTAGCATTAGATCGCTAGCATTAGCAAGTTAGCATTAGCATTCAAACTTTAACATTGCTGTATTTGCATTTATACAAGAAGGGGTTGCTTTAATGCCATCTAATCTAATATTCCCATGAAGGGTGATGCTTTAATGCCATCTGATCTCTTATTTCCATTATAGAGGACACATACAGTATGAAAATGACCAGATATTAGCACTAGCATTAGATCGCTAGCATTAGCAAGTTAGCATTAGCATTCAAACTTAAACTTGCTGCATGTATACTTGCTTTTAATGCCATCTAATCTATATATCCCCATGAAGGGTGAAGCTTTTTAATGCCATCTGATCTCTTATATTCCATTATAGAGGACACATAAGTATGAAAATGACCAGATATTTAGCACTAGCATTAGAGACTAGCATTAGCAAAAATGCATTAGCATTCAAACTTAAAGATCGCTGTATTTGCAAGTATAGCAAGAAGGGTTAAACTTAAATGCCATCTAATCTAATATGTCCCATGAAGGGTTATGCTTTAATGCCATCTGATCTCTTATTTCCATCATAGAGGACACGTACAGTATGAAAATGACCAGATATTAGCACTAGCATTAGATCGATAGCATTAGCAAGTTAGCATTAGCATTCAAACTTAAACTTGCTGTACTTGCATGTATACAAGAAGGGTTGCTTTAATGCCATCTAATCTGATATTCCCATGAAGGGTGATGCTTTAATGCCATCTGATCTCTTATTTCCATCATAGAGGACACAGACAGTATGAAAAATGACCAGAAATTAGCACTAGCATTAGATCGCTAGCATCCAGCAAGTTAGCATTAGCATTCAAACTTAAACTTGCTGTATTTGCATGTATAAAAGAAGGGTTAAGCTTTTTAATGCCATCTAATCTGATAATCCCATGAAGGGTGATGCTTTAATGCCATCTGGATCTCTTATTTCCATCATAGAGGGACACGTACAGTATGAAAAATGACCAGATATTAGCACTAGCATTAGATCGCTAGCATTAGCAAGTTAGCATTAGCATTCAAACTTAAAACTTGCATGTATACAAAGAAGCGTTGCTTTTTTAATGCCATCTAATCTAATAATCCCATGAAGGGTGATGCTTTAATGCCATCTGATCTCTTATTTCCATCATAGAGGACACATACAGTATGAAAATGACCAGAAATTAGCACTAGCATTAGATCGCTAGCATTAGCAAAGTTAGCATTAGCATTCAAACCAAACTTGCTGTATTTGCATGTATACAAGAAGGGTTAAGCTTTAATGCCATCTAATCTGATATTCCCATGAAGGGTGATGCTTTTAATGCCATCTGATCTCTTATTTCCATTATAGAGGACACGTACAGTATGAAAATGACCAGATATTAGCACTAGCATTAGATCGCTAGCATTAGCAAGTTAGCATTAGCATTCAAACTTTAAACATTGCTGTATTTGCATTTATACAAGAAGGGTTAAAGCTTTAATGCCATCTAATCTGAAAATATGCCCATGAAGGGTTATGCTTTAATGCCATCTGATCTCTTATTTGCATTATAGAGGACACGTAAAGTATGAAAATGACCAGATATTAGCACTAGCATTAGATCGCTAGCATTAGCAAAATTAGCATTAGCATTCAAACTTAAACTTACTGTACTTGCATGTATACAAGAAGGGGTAAAGCTTTAATGCCATCTAATCTGATATTCCCATGAAGGGTGATGCTTTTAATGCCATCTGATCTCTTATTTCCATCATAGAGGACACATACAGTATGAAAATGACCAGATATTAGCACTAGCATTAGATCGATAGCATTAGCAAGTTAGCATTAGCATTCAAACTTAAACTTGCTACTTGCATGTATACAAAGGATGTATCTAATCAAGAAGGGTTATGCTTTAATGCCATCTGATCTCTTATTTCCATCATAGAGGACACGTACAGTATGAAAATGACCAGATATTAGCACTAGCATTAGATCGCTAGCATTAGCAAAATAGCATTAGCATTCAAACTTGAACTTACTGTACTTGCATGTATACAAGAAGGGTTATGCTTTAATGCCATCTAATCTGATATTCCCATGAAGGGTGATGCTTTAATGCCATCTGATCTCTTATTTCCATCATAGAGGACACGTACAGTATGAAAATGACCAGATATTAGCACTAGCATTAAATCGCTAGCGATAGCATTATTCAAACTTAAACATTACTTGCATGTTCAAAGGGTTAAGCTTTAATGCCATCTTGCATGATATCCCAAGAAGGGTTATGCTTTAATGCCATCTGATCTCTTATTTCCATCATAGAGGACACATACAGTATGAAAATGACCAGATATTAGCACTAGCATTAGATCGATAGCATTAGCAAGTTAGCATTAGCATTCAAACTTAAACTTGCTGTACTTGCATGTATACAAGAAGGGTTCAGCTTTAATGACATCTAATCTGATAAACCCATGAAAGGTGATGCTTTTATGCCATCTGATCTCTTATTTCCATCATAAAGGACACATACAGTATGAAAATGACCAGAAATTAGCACTAGCATTAGATCGAAGCATTAGCAAAATAGCATTAGCATTCAAACTTAAACTTACTGTACTTGCATGTATACAAGAAGGGTAAAGCTTTTAATGCCATCTAATCTGATATTCCCATGAAGGGTTATGCTTTAATGCCATCTGATCTCTTATATACATAATAGAGGACTGGTACAGAATGAAAATGACCTGATATTAGCACTAGCATTAGATCGCTAGCATTAGCAAGTTAGCATTAGCATTCAAACTTTAACATTGCTGTATTCGCATTTATACAAGAAGGGTTAAGCTTTAATGCCATCTAATATAATATGCCCATGAAGGGTGATGCTTTAATGCCATCTGATCTCTTTTATTTCCATTATAAAGGACACATACAGTATGAAAATGACCAGAAATTAGCACTAGCATTAGATCGCTAGCATTAGCAAGTTAGCATTAGCATTCAAACTTAAACTTACTGTACTTGCATGTATACAAGAAGGGTGAAGCTTTAATGCCATCTAATCTAATATGCCCATGAAGGGTGATGCTTTTATGCCATCTGATCTCTAATATACATCATAGAGGACACGTACAGTATGAAAATGACCTGATATTAGCACTAGCATTAGATCGCTAGCATTAGCAAGTTAGCATTAGCATTCAAACTTTAACATTGCTGTATTTGCATTTATACAAGAAGGGTTAAGCTTTAATGCCATCTAATCTAATATACCCATGAAGGGTTATGCTTTAATGCCATCTGATCTATTATTTCCATTATAGAGGACACATACAGTATGAAAATGACCAAATATTAGCACTAGCATTAGATCGCTAGCATTAGCAAGTTAGCATTAGCATTCAAACTTAAACTTACTGTACTTGCATGTATACAAAAAGGATGAAGCTTTAATGCCATCTAATCTAATATGCCCATGAAGGGTGATGCTTAATGCCATCTGATCTTTTATTTCCATCATATAGGACACGTACAGTATGAAAATGACCAGATATTATCACTAGCATTAGATCGATAGCATTAGCAAGTTAGCATTAGCATTCAAACTTAAACTTGCTGTACTTGCATGGATACAAGAAGGGTTATGCTTTAATGCCATCTGATCTCTTATTTCCATCATAGAGGACACGTACAGTATGAAAATGATGAGATATTAGCACTAGCATTAGATCGCTAGCATTAGCAAGTTAGCATTAGCATTCAAACTTAAACTTGCTGTATTTGCATGTATACAAGAAGGGTTAAGCTTTAATGCCATCTAATCTGATATTCCCATGAAGGGTTATGCTTTAATGCCATTTGTTCTTTTATATCCATCATAGAGGACACGTACAGTATGAAAATGACCTGATATTAGCACTAGCATTAGATCGATAGCATTAGCAAGTTAGCATTAGCATTCAAACTTAAACTTGCTGTATTTGCATGTATACAAGAAGGGTGAAGCTTTAATGCCATCTAATCTAATATGCCCATGAAGGGTGATGCTTTAATGCCATCTGATCTTTTATTTCCATCATAGAGGACACGTACAGTATGAAAATGACCAGATATTATCACTAGCATTAGATCGATAGCATTAGCAAGTTAGCATTAGCATTCAAACTTAAACTTGCTGTACTTGCATGTATACAAGAAGGGTTATGCTTTTATGCTTTAATGCCATCTGATCTTTATTTCCATCATAGAGGACACGTACAGTATGAAAATGAGGAGATATTGGCACTAGCATTAGATCGCTAGCATTAGCAAGTTAGCATTAGCATTCAAACTTAAACTTGCTGTACTTGCATGTATACAAGAAGGGTTCAGCTTTAATGACATCTAATCTGATAAACCCATGAAAGGTGATGCTTTTATGCCATCTGATCTCTTATTTCCATCATAAAGGACACATACAGTATAAAAATTATGAGAAATAAGCACTAGCATTAGATCGCTAGCATTAGCAAGTTAGCATTAGCATTCTAACTTAAACTTACTGTACTTGCATGTATACAAGAAGGGTTAAGCTTTAATGCCATCTAATCTGATATTCCCATGAAGGGTTATGCTTTAATGCCATCTGATCTCTTCTATACATAATAGAGGACTGGTACAGAATGAAAATGACCTGATATTAGCACTAGCATTAGATCGCTAGCATTAGCAAGTTAGCATTAGCATTCAAACTTTAAACATTGTATTCGCATTTATACAAAAAGGATGAAAGCTTTAATGCCATCTAATATAATATGCCCATGAAGGGTTATGCTTTTTAATGCCATCTGATCTCTTATTTCCATTATAGAGGACACATACAGTATGAAAAATGACCAGATATTAGCACTAGCATTACATCGCTAGCATTAGCAAGTAAGCATTAGCATTCAAACTTAAACTTGCTGTACTTGCATGTATACAAGAAGGGTGAAGCTTTAATGCCATCTAATCTAATATGCCCATGAAGGGTGATGCTTTAATGCCATCTGATCTTTATTTCCATCATAGAGGACACGTACAGCATGAAAATGACCTGATATTAGCACTAGCATTAGATCGCTAGCATTAGCAAGTTAGCATTAGCATTCAAACTTTAACATTGCTGTATTTGCATTTATACAAGAAGGGTTAAGTTTTTAATGCCATCTAATCTAATATACCCATGAAGGGTTATGCTTTAATGCCATCTGATCTATTATTTCCATTATAGAGGACACATACAGTATGAAAATGACCAAATATTAGCACTAGCATTAGATCGCTAGCATTAGCAAGTTAGCATTAGCATTCAAACTTAAACTTACTGTACTTGCATGTATACAAAAAGGATGAAGCTTTAATGCCATCTAATCTAATATGCCCATGAAGGGTGATGCTTTAATGCCATCTGATCTTTATTTCCATCATAGAGGACACATACTGTATGAAAATGACCAGATATTATCACTAGCATTAGATCGATAGCATTAGCAAGTTAGCATTAGCATTCAAACTTAAACTTGCTGTACTTGCTTTAATGGATAACTAAAGAAGGGTTATGCTTTAATGCCATCTGATCTCTTATTTCCATCATAGAGGACACGTACAGTATGAAAATGATGAGATATTAGCACTAGCATTAGATCGCTAGCATTAGCAAGTTAGCATTAGCATTCAAACCTAAACTTGCTGTATTTGCATGTATACAAGAAGGGTTAAAAGCTTTAATGCCATTTAATCTGATATTCCCATGAAGGGTTATGCTTTTAATGCCGTTTGTTCTCTTTATATACATCATAGAGGACACATACAGTATGAAAATGACCTGATATTAGCACTAGCATTACATCGCTAGCATTAGCAAGTTAGCATTAGCATTCAAACTTAAACTTGCTGTGTTGCATGTATACAAGAAGGGATAAGCTTTAATGCCATCTAATCTAATAATCCCATGAAGGGTGATGCTTTAATGCCATCTGATCTTTTATTTCCATCATAGAGGACACGTACAGTATGAAAAAATGACCAGATATTATCACTAGCATTAGATCGATAGCATTAGCAAGTTAGCATTAGCATTCAAACTTAAACTTGCTGTACTTGCATGTATACAAGAAGGGTTATGCTTTAATGCCATCTGATCTCTTATTTCCATCATAGAGGACACGTACAGTATGAAAAATGATGAGATATTAGCACTAGCATTAGATCGCTAGCATTAGCAAGTTAGCATTAGCATTCAAACTTAAACTTGCTGTATTTGCATGTATACAAGAAGGGTTAAGCTTTAATGCCATTTAATCTGATATCTACCCAAGGGTTATGCTTTAATGGGTTTGTTCTCTTATATAAATGATGAGATATTAGCACTAGCATTAGATTAGCACAAGCATTAACAAGTTAGTTAGCATTAGCATTCAAACTTAAACTTACTGTATTTGCATGTATAAAAAAGGGTTAGCTTTAATGTCATCTAATCTCATAATCCCATGAAGGGTGATGCTTTAATGCCATCTGATCTCTTATTTCCATTATAAGGACACATACAGTATGAAAATGACCTGATATTAGCACTAAGCATTAGATCGCTAGTATTAGCAAGTAAGCATTAGCATTCAAACTTAAACTTGCTGTTCTTGCATGTATACAAGAAAGGGTAAACTTTAATGCCATCTTATCTGATATTCCCCATGAAGGGTTATGCTTTAATGCCATCTGATCTTTTATTTCCATCATAGAGGACACGTACAGTATGAAAATGACCAGATATTATCACTAGCATTAAATCCGATAGCATTAGCAAGTTAGCATTAGCATTCAAACTTAAACTTTGTAACCACTTGCATGTATACAAGAAGAGGGTTATGCTTTAATGCCATCTGATCTCTTATTTCCATCATAGAGGACGCGTACAGTATGAAAATGATGAGATATTAGCACCCTAGCATTAGATCGCTAGCATTAGCAAGTTAGCATTAACATTCAAACTTAAACTTGCTGTAATTGCATGTATACAAGAAGAGGTTAAGCTTTAATGCCATCTAATCTGATAATCCCATGAAAGGTGATGCTTTAAAGCCATCTGATCTCTTATTTCCATCATAAAGGACACATACAGCATGAAAATGACCAGAAATTAGCACTAGATTAGATCGATAACATTAGCAAAGTTAGCATTAGCATTCAAACTTAAACTTACTGTACTTGCATGTATACAAGAAGGGTTAAGATTAATGCCATCTAATCTAATATGCCCATGAAGGGTTATGCTTTAATGCCATCTGATCTCTTATTTCCATTATAGAGGACACTACAGTATGAAAATGACCTGATATTAGCACTAGCATTAGATCACTAGCATTAGCAAGTTAGCTTAGCATTCAAACTTAAACATTGCAGTACTTGCAAGTATACAAGAAGGGTGAAGCTTTAAGCAATCTAATCTAATATGCCCATGAAGGATAGGCTTTAATGCCATCTGATCTCGTATTTCCATTATAGAGACCGTACTGTATGAAAATGACAAGTTATTAGCACTAGCATTAAATCGCTAGCATCAGCAAGTTAGCATTAGCATTCAAACTTAAGCTTGCTGTACTTGAATTTTCCAAGAAGGTTTTAATTTTTAAAGCCATCTAATCTGATAATCCATGAAAGGTGATGCTTTTAAAGCCACTGCTTTTTATTTCCAGTATAAAGGACCAAATATGAAAATGACCAGAAATTAGCACTAGCATTAGATATTTAGCAATTAGCATTACTTAAACTTAAACTTTTTTGGGTAAATACAAGGGGTTTAATATTATCTATATTTAAATAGTTTTTTCCTTACCTTTTTTTTCTAAACACTAAAAATGTTAAAAAAGAAAATTTAAAAATCGTAATTTGCGTTAGCTTTGCATTCAAACTTTCTTTTTTTCGAATTAAAAATTAAGCTTTTAAAGCCAAATTTTATCTATAAAGTTTTAATCCATACCATTTTTAAAAAAGGCCATACATAAAACCAAAATTTGCATACTTTGATCCTTAACAAAGCATTGCATTAAATTAAACTTTGTTTTTCATAATCAAGAAGGGGAAGCTTTAATGCCATCAAACTGAAATCCCAAAAAGGGACTTTTAACCCAAAATTTTTAAATTTCTTAAAAACCTTTTTGAAAAAAACCCAAAAAAAACCTTAAATGTACTTGCGTTACAAGTTAAACTTAAAAATTTCTGTATTCATTTAAAAGAAGGGGTTTTTTGGGATCTTTAAATATTCCCCTGAAGGGGGGGTTTTGGATCTGATTTTAATACATTAAAAGCACATACAGTTGAAAAGACCATTTTACATGATTTGATTTAAAATACAAAGTTAACGTTTTAAACTTTAACTTTTGGTTTTTTAAAAAAAAGAATTAAACCCCCAAAAAATCATAAAGAAAATATGTTTAATGCCCCGCTTTATTTCACATAAAGGAAAATAAAATAAAATAAATTGTGCTTTTAAAAAAGTAGCTTTTAAAAAGAAAACATTAAATTTCTTATTTCATTATCAAATTAACTTTAAGACTTGAATTTAAATTAGCTTTTTGCCTTGATCCTTTTTAAAAAAAGGGAAAATAAGAAAAAACCCATATTACAAGTTAACTTTGCTTAAAAATTCATTAATTAAACTTTAAATTGCTTATTTCTTTATACAAAAGAAGGAACTTTTGATTAACTAATTACCCATAAGGGTTTTGTTTAATCCCTTGATTAATTTTTTATTAAGGCGTCGTATAAAAGAAGTTTGCCTAGCATTAATCCTAACATTTAAAAATTTTTTTTTAAATTAAAAGTTCTTATTATTAAAGAATTTAAATTTAAAACCAAATTGATAACCCCTAAGGGGTTTTTTAAACCTTGATTTTTAAAATAAAAAACTACGATGAAAAAAAAATTAATCATTAATCGATAAAGAAGGGTTAGCTTAACAAACTTACTTATTCATTAAAAAGGGGGTTTTTTTATTAAAAATTCCCCTAAAAT
>JAFJMP010000080.1:24854-47278 GCA_029692085.1 Gymnothorax javanicus | reverse complement strand
TAAACATCACCAACAAGCAAATTAAACGAGGATTTCACGCCATCGCCGATTCAAACATAATTGGAGCATAGACTGCACCCACATCGCAATAAAAGCACCATCACACAATGAACTCAGTTACGGAACAGGAAAGGATTTTCCAATCAATGCACAAATAATTCATACATAAATATGTCTCTGTTAAACTTTGTGCCCGGTGTGGCCTGGAGAACCACACTCATTCATTCTGCAGAACAGCTCGGGTGTACGCCTCCAAGCAGGAGCTGTTGAGGATCTGGCTTATTGGTGAGTGTTACAACATTTCAAAATTTTTCTGGGCTTCGTATGGTTTATTATAACACCTCTATAGGTGATCGGGGATATCCACCGGAAGCCGTATAATGACTGAGACTGCTCTTTCCGCAGACCCAACAGAATTAACAGCAGTCGTTACCTTCTCCCACGCAGCATTTTTTTGTTGATCACACTACTGAGTGTTCCAAACAGTATTTTTTTTTTTTTTTTTGGTTTTCAACTGTCCTACAAGCACCTCAATCTCTGTGTCGGAGAAATTCTCTTGCCATGATTTCCCGGGTGAGGGAATAATCCATTCATGCAATCTTAAAAGGATTGCTGCTACCATATATGGTCAATTGGAGGCGTTTTGAACGCAATGAGCCTAACCATGCACGAGCATGGGTAGTTTAGAACAGGTGGATTTATCATCACATATTATTTTACTGGTGTGCATTTATTGGTGTCCGTGACGCTTTGATATATACAGATTTTTTTGTACTTACACACATTCTTAGTTTCATTCCTTGAAAGAATCTACAACACTTTCTACGCACAGGTTGATAAATGAGGCCCCAGGGCCACGGCTTCAGTGGATATCCCCTCGATTACCTATAAGAGATGTTATAATAAACAATACGAAGCCCAGAAAATAATTTCAAACGAATACTCACTAATAAGCCAGCCATTCTCAACAGCTCCTGCTTGGAGGCGACACCCACAGAGCTGTTCTGGCAGAATGAATGAGTCATATGCCTCCAGGCCACCGGCAACAAAGTTTAATGAGACATATTTGTATCGCAGGATTATTATTTGCAGGATTGAATTAAATCCTTTCCCAGTTCACGTGAACTGAGTTCATTGTGTGATGAAGTTTTATTAAGTATAGGTGCACCTATGGCTCCAATTATGTTTGGGAATCCAGCGATGGCGTGGAAATCCTCGCTTAATTTTTCGGGTTGTTGGTGATGTCTGTATGGGGATCCGGAAGTGTTAAAGCCGAGAAATTATTGCATCCAACACTGCCGCATGATTCTGCTTAGTGTCGCATTGCAAAATGTCAGTATGTGTCTCCCAATCTCTCGCTGAAATGTTCCGTGGCCAAACCCCAGGGTGAACAGGAGCTGATGTGCACTGTGATGGCTTTGGTGCGTTTGTCTCTCGCCCAACATGGGTTGTAAATCACAGCACAACCATCAGTATGTTTTTTTGGGAAGCAGTACCGCTAAGAAGCCACTTGCACTCTCACTGAACAGATTAGCACGCCTTCCCACCTCCAATAGTGCAAGATAAGCCATGCACCTTGCATTTCAAGTTTTTTTTCAGGTTGTCCTGTCACAGCTGTCTTTTAAAACTTTTTACATAAATTATTCAAATTGTCTGCTAAATTAAGCATTGAGATTTTTATTAAAAGAGGAAACGAAACATGTGAAGTTTGGAGATTGTTGAACACTGTGATTCTCTTTTGTGCGCTCTATTTTAGTTCTCAATTGCTCTACCACTAGGTTTTTTGTGAACGGTAAGAGTTGTGCTTAAATCTACAAATGTTCCTAATGCACAAGCACAGGCTTGATAAATCCCATACTTATACTGATAAATGAGGTCCCAGGATCGGTCGCGAGAGTTTTGTGCGCTGCTTGTAGGCTATTTGCAGAATGAATGCTGACCGTTATCCATCGTGATCTTTGTTGTCAGAAGTGGTAGCTCAAGTTGGCTTAGCAATTAAACGCTATGATATACAAGTATCTATCTCATATCTGCATGTTATGTATATTTCCTTTTTCTTTTGTAACATCAAGTTTTACAACACAGCTAACAGCTGTGCTTAGCGCCACGAATATGAGTTAGTTGGCAACCTTACGCATTCACAGAATGCTATTTGACACAAGCTTAAAATTTGATTTCAACTTGCTAGCTATCTCTTGGAGTAGTTGTTAGATTTGAACAAGATAATGTTTAGCCATACCTGTGCTTTTTTTATTTCAGTGGGATCCCCAGAATATTAAAGGCTAAATTAAATAATTTTGTGTTTTTGTATCATTTTGTCTGTCACAAACAAGAGATGTTGCGGTACCACCTCTGGACACCGGATCGGAGCAGGGTTTGTTTTCAGCCAAAATACACTACATGGAGGGCAGAGAGTCCCCACTCTCCCCCGAATAAGTTACAAGTCAATTATCTAACCATAACCGTCCAAAGCTGTTAAATTGAGGCAAAAAATTGTCCATAAAGCAAATATCCTGCCTAGTTCCTTGCATTTAATTGGGCAGCTATTGTAAAAAAAAAATTTAAGCGATGAAGTGATGACTTGATTTCGGGCGTCCACTTCAGCTCTTGTCGCGTGCACACAAAGCAGCATTCGCGCACGTGGATGACGGTTACGGCGCCAAGTATTTCACCTAGCAACAAGAAATAATATTTTCTGGATTGGCTGATAGGTTGCTTACTCCAAGCAGAGCAGTCTGCCTTCGCCATCCATTCATAGATTACTAATCTTTTTTATATACAGTCTATGTTAATGTGCGGCGATTTTATCACTTCAGCAGCGGAGAAATGTCAGTGTGCCGCGAGAGCGTGAACTTATTGAAAGGCGCGCCGCGGTTCACGCCAGTGCGAACTTGAGAGCTTCATGATGCTCACAACATTCGTAAAAAAGTGCCCGACGGATGAAAGGGATGATCATCCAGATCCCACTGTATTATACATTATACAGTCCCTGATATGTCAATTCAAAAGATCGGTCCAACAAGTATCCTTTTTTCAACAAAAAGCAGCATTGTCAGCCAGTGGTCAGTTTAGTTTTCCGTGAAGTAACCAAAGTTTGCCATGTAATTAGTGGGTCAGTTTATGGTCACACGTGGGATGCATACTGAAACCCACACATTTAGCAGTTATACAGGCAAATGTTAGCACTTTTGAACAAGGGGCTTACTAGCAGCGTTAGTGCATATTGAAAGATTTTTATAATCGTAATCCTGGCTTTTGTGAAAACCCCAGCTTTAGTCCACTGTATTCTTGTGGCAAATATTTGGCTTGTCAGCTACAGCGTTGTGAAGGACTGACTGAGATCTTTTGTTTCGCTCCGAAAGCATTGGTGATTTCCCAGCAGCTATGAAGCTTAGGACTTTACTTCGGGTGTTTGAATAATGATTGTTGCCCACAGCTAATGGCTATCATTCAGTAGTGGAGATAAGGACGCTTCGGGTTTTTACCCTTGTGTAAACAAAGAAACTGTTTCGCCAAACTATTTGTTGAATGAAAAGCATTTTGGATAATGCAGTTTTGCTAGCTAATCAATTCCTGCATATGAATTGGGTAACTTGCCAGTCTTGTCACGCTTTTTTTTTTTTTTTTTTTACTTTGACTGTAGGAACGTGTCGCCACCCAAAAATATCACGCCTTTCGGCAAGCCAAAGAATGTTTTGGCTGAATAAAAATAGGTTAGCTAGGGCCTTATATTTGAATATACACTATGTATGTGTATATACACATCCTGGCCAGTATCACAGACGCGAGCTGCAAGCTACTTAATTCAATGAAAACGGATGTAAGCAATAATTCAACAAGAGGGGGGCGCACATAGACAGTAGGCTCAAGTCAGTTTCGCTGACGAAACTAACGCCCTGAGAAGCGTAACTGCCTGGTAGATGTACCCTACACATACTTCCCAGCGAAAGCGAAGCGACATATCAGAAGTATAGTCTGATTCCGTTCGATGTTATTATGTTTTGCGAATTATTATTCAGAAGCATTTCACTTCGTTAGCGATGTGGCTCAATTTTTCTACTGTCTATGATTCGGCCTATGGGCTTGGTCTAAACAGTACGTTATTTACTCCCAGCGATTTTAAAGTCGCCGGGTATTTAACGCCACTTTTAGCCTTGCTCACATACCATCGCTAAAAAAATGCTTACCATTGGCCCAGAACTATACACACCTAAGTAAAGACGCCTGCTACAAATGTAGTTTTCCGTAGAAAATACACAGAGAGCTGCACAGAGCATTGAGATTTTTGAAAGGGGGCCTAAGATCACCTTAGTAGCATAGCATTTGATTAATTCTTAAATACAATTTTTATTAATTTATCTACCTATCTATCCCTTTTATTTATTTTTATTTATTTACTCTTATTCATTTTTTTTCTCTCAGCTTTTTAACACTTGTATTTTATCCAATGATTCAAATTACTATTTAAAGTTTTATACTGTCAGTTTTAATGTTTTAATTAGCTCTATTGTTTCCTCACTGGGGGGCTCTGCGCGCTTGGGAGCTGTTATTGGCTCTCCATGAAGGTCTTCCCTGGCTCCTCTGGCTCGTGGGGCGGGGGTCTCGATCAGCAACTTCTGGTTGTGGTGTTGACTCCTCCTCTGTCGGAGCATTGACTGAATAAAACATGGATTTAGCTCCATGACGGCACCCATAGGTTTGAATATCCATTTTGAAGCAAATTTGGCCGCCATCTTGGCACTTACTTGACCTGCCTACCTCCCGGCTAATCCAAAATGGGCAGAAAGGTGGCAGTTGCTGGAGCTGACGAGCCCAGTGGGCAGGCGGAATGGAGCCCCTCTGCTTGTTACCGCTTAGCTTCAGCCCCATACCCGACTGAAAAACCTAGCTCAGCCCGGCGCTACCTGGTCCGCTTAAGGCCGGTAGATGCGGGTCATATCTGTCCGAAAGGAATTGATCCTGGGTTATGTGGCAGGTCGAATGCTGCTTTATATTCGCGAGCGGTTGGGACGAAAGTTGTTTGTATCCGTGAGGCAGAAGCGCCGAATGCTGACACTGCTGGGAAGTAGCCGCGGGTTGGCTCACTGGAGTATCAGTATCCCCCAGAGCGAAAGCGGTGCTCGCTCTTGTTTGCACGCACCTTTAGCCCGGGTCCCATTAACGGTAGTATGGCCAGTCAAACCATAACACTGCATTACGAATCTTACTGTCAAACCTGACGGATCTTTCCTACCACACTCTCTCACATTCTGATCACAAGTACTATCACCCTACATTGACTTTTTTTCGCCTGGGCCTTGGGCTCCATGGTTATTTCATCAGCTGCCCAACTTATCTTTTCCTTTATATTAGCTAACGATACCACAGCGATGCCAACTTTTCTATCGCTACATATCATTGAAGGTACTTTCGAAAAAAAAGCCTTTACTTAGCTTTTATTAGCTAATATAGCCAAACATGGCTATATTACACACTTTTTCGTTGCTGTCATGGCTCATTAGTTAGGTTAATGTGGTTAGCTAGCTTGTGGATGATGGACTTTAAGAAGAAACAACATTTAGCTTATTGGTATTAGATAACGTGATATGTTAAATTAGCTATAGCTAGCTAGCTAGCCTTTCTATTTACAATGATACCAGTAATCGCACTGAAAATGGAACGAATCCATCGGTGGCAAATGCAGTTCTATAAGATATTGCTGAGTGAATCTATTGAGTGTATAAGCACGGCAATCTCCGTCAAGCCTCCATATACTCAGAGGAAGCAGCAGAGGGACCCCCGCCATTTTGGTAGCGCAAGTGGTGGTTCTAATGTTGAAGCTGACTAGCCAGTTACCTTGGGAACCTGAAAGAGACCGGGTGATTTGCTTCTTCCTACCCCTGACTGACAACTTTTGTTCAAATGTACAGACGCTTTTCTGTTTCGCTTATTACTCACTGCATGCCAGTGTAATAACTGTGGCAGGCGACACTGCTGGCAATAGCTGACATCTTGGGCAGAAGTTAACTGGGGATTACTGTATTTCATTCTCTGGCAAGTTTACAGAGAACGAATCCAACGCTATTTTGTGGTTGACGATAATGTTACATGAAATAATAGAATTTCATCACCTGGGAGAAAATAGACCACAGGACTCCTAACCGCACAGCAAAGACATTATCATCCTGATATTTCGAGAAAAAAAAATCTCCAGTCAGAAACGCTGCCGGCGGATCAATTTCGCGGACTAATGAGCCTAGGCAGGATAACGCCCAGAAGCGACGAGAAAAAGGCCAAGGATGAGCGGGTTAGGCTAGCTGAGTTGTAGTAACCCCCCCCTCAGACAGCCAGGGCAGGGCCCTGTGGTTATGGGCAGGGCTTTCATGTCTTACTCTAAAGCCCGGCCGTGTAGGCCTGTTTCAGCCTGGCCACAACATAAACGGATGAGACGACCTTGCCCAAAGACTTTGTAATCTGCTGTTCTTATTACCAAAGTGGCCACACGCCTCTTAATTATGCAGAAATTTGCCTTTTAAAAAATAGAGTAACAAAAAATTCACTCCCCCACAGTTTTCAATGAGGGGAAAATTAGCCATAGAAACCAAAACCGTATTTTTGAACCAGGCTGTAAACATGTTTATTTTTGCTGTGAAATTGGGCTTTTTAACATGGGGGGTCAATGGGGATTGACTCATTTCTGCAGTCAGTCTCAAGTGGCCATTCGAGAACTGCAGCTTTTGGCACTTCCGTATTTGTTTAATTTTTCAGCCCCGCAGGTTGCCGCTTGGTCGGGATTGGGGTGACTCCGTGGCGGCATCTCTGCAGCAATAGGCTGTGATCAGTTTGGAGGGACGGCCCCCATGATGGCGCTTTCTCATCCCTTACCTGACTAACTCTCTGTCAGGGTGGGACACAAGTTGAGGGAGGGGTGGGTGCCTGAGGGGGAAGGAGGTTTTGTTCTCTGTCTTGTTTTTTAATATGTAAAGCACTTTGTGCTACATTCTTTTGTATGAAAAGTGCAAAAATAAAGTTTGAATTGATTTGATTTATCAACTCAACCCCAATACACCTGACTCTACCTATCAGCAGCTGTGTGAGATCTCACACCTTTTTGATTATGTTCTGTCTAAGGATCGGCATGAAAACATACAGGACAGTAGATCTCCTGGTTCAGATGCCAGGCTTTTAGTGAAATCTATGCATTGAAAGCAAAGAAAATTACTTGTTAACTCCAACTTCTTGATTGCCAAACATTTAAATGGGAGTCAAAACCATCAACAATGCACCTAATATTATCTTCAGTAATACATTTACTTTAACTTTAACTGAGTGCCTTCTTTGTGAGGATGAAAAGAGAATTGTTTGAGTGCTTTTGATGAACCTTTGTGGTTTCATGTAAGACCTACACCAGGTTACAGTCTCACTTGTGTGCTCCAGCTGGCTGACTGCATTATGGCACACTTGTTTGTCTGGGATGCACTTCTTGATTGCATCACTGACAAATAATATATTGTTAGAACAGGATAGGGGGGTACTCATCTACCCCTCCTTTTAGCCCGGCCCCTCTGTTTTTTCTGCAGATCTGTTTGTCACAAATCAAACCCGCTACCTAAATCTAACCCCCATTTACGCAAAACTTTTGGCCCACCCACCCATCCTCAAATATAATCCTGTAGACAGGGTATTGTGCTATTGCTCCCTCACTGGATTTGTGATTGGCTAGGAGGCTGCACTGCATACCACACAAATTTATACATTTACATGAAGAAGAACTATATTGAATAAAAACATAACCCTCCTGGACACAGGTGATCAGGATACAGCGCCCACTGGCCTGTCTGAGCTTAAGGAGTGTATGCTGAGCCCTGCAGTTTCTCAGGTGAGTCACTTATTTTTTCTTTTCAAGCTGATGAACCACTTTTTTCATTTCTAAGCTGTGCTTTGAGTGAGAGCCTGTTGCAGACTGTAATACAGTAAACCCAAAGGGCAAACCTAGTCTTCTGGGGAACACTGTCTCCAACTTCGAAGCAGCTGTGCAGTTTAAGAGTAAAGAGCTGGTTGCTCAGAGGAGAGGTAGTTTTTCCAGCATGGGAGGCTTTCCTGAGAAAAACAGTATCCCCACAGCCACAATACTACAAAATTCTGCAAGGCCCCTCTGCCACATGATTAATTTATTTATCAATAGAGCGAGCTTTGATTTTTGTGCAAATTGGCCACAAAAAAGAGTGTTACAATGGTATTTTTTTGCAGTAAATGTGTTATGATGAGAAATACTTTGGAGAAAAAGAAGGATGTATAATAATGGTGAATCAGCATAAATATAAGATTATAATTTCGCCTTTGCAGTCAGGTTATGTGAGGACCATTGCTCTGATCAGTTAGGGCTTGACCATTTAACTTATATTCACTTTTTTTTCTCAAGACATCAACCTCAGACCTGCTTGGTAAATAAAAGCCAAAATGAACAGTTTCTAAGATTTCAACTCCATCCTACTGATCAACCACCTCTTCAGGATCCAGTCTCCAGCCTTGGAGTGTGAATGTAGGGATGTAGAGATCATATTATGTATTTGTGATTCAATATATTGTCTTTTGTTATCAATGTTTTCTGGCCACCCTCTAATATCATGGTAATTTGGCTGGTGGGCCAGAAAGGAGATTGACTCTTCCACCTCCTGATGTCTTTTGTAAACCTGGCCATTGTAGATACCGTCTTCCCTGATTATTCCCTGAACTATTTTTTTCCATCAGATATTGGTATCAGAATGTCAATTTCTTGGATTTTCTGAGATTATGTATGGGATTAAAGACACCTCCCTCTCTTCTCACCTGCATTTGCTCTGGACCGCTATGTGGCCGTGATCCACCCCATTGTGTTCACCAGCATCAAGGATAACAAGATCAGAGTGCCATTTCCATGCTTGTTTCATTATTCATGATAGCCTATGGGCTTCATGAGGGGATGGATGGGATTTTTGCAGGTACCATCTTCACTGGAATGATCCTGACCATCAGCATAATCATGGTTTTCTGCAACATTTCTATCATGAGAATCTGAGGAAGTCAGTCTTGGGCAATGAGAAGATTAGCCCATGAAAAAGAAAGCCCAAAGAACAGTGCAAATCACCTGGCCATGACAGTGTTTTCTATTACCTGCTCAGAAGCTGCTTTCATGCCCCTCTCATATATCTCAATGAGTTGAAAGGCATCTACACTTTGAACATATTGCCTTCTCAATCATGGACCCCAGTTGCAGCATTGAACCCTACCTCTGCATCTCCAAGCAGCTACATGCCTTAATAACTTGCCCCTGCATCTTGCGCCAAGCCCTTCCTGAACACATAAAGTAAGCACATGAGATGTATGCTTGTGATTGTCTGTTAAATTGCATATTCGTTCTACGTAGCTTGAGAAAAATGAGTTCACGAAACAAAGGCAGAACGAAGTGAGGACAGGCAAGTATTTAAGCCTGATATGAGTGTAATATACAAAGAGAAAACAATTAACATAACTAAATCAAGGCATTGATGAAAAACATAAATTGTTTGAATCAACCAAATGCCTTAAACATTTTATGAATCCGTATGAACTATCAATTCAGGGTAAAGTGACGACATTTTTTTTTTTCTGATTTAAATATTTAATCTCATTATACCAGCATAAGAAGTTTATGAAGATTTAAGCCGCCGGATAGCTCTACCTAAAGTACCGATTGCAGAGCAGAAGGACTATCACGTTCAGTCCCGTCGTACTAACCGGCAGTGGTTGGCAGCTTTTCAGAGGCGCATAATTGGCCATTGGCGCTACAGGGGATGTAATTTGGGAAGGGCCTGCCGGGAAGGGTAATATAAAAATGGTGGCTTTGTTTGTTGCTCAAGCGCCTCCCCTACTGTAGCCGGGCGCTCACGAAGATTTTAAGCTTGTTCATGTTCGGGTATTCTGCTCTGCTCTGAACTTGCGAGGATTAAAATAAATGAGTGTAAAGAACAGTAGTTGATGGCACGCTGGAGGAGAGCCGTGAACCGCCCTTCTTTCCTGAATTGGCAACAATTGGTCGTGATACTTGAGCAAGGCTTTGTTCATAGTTTCCTCAATTAGGGCATTCCAGATTCGGGTGGGATTGGAGATGCCAAATTTATAAAAAAAAAGAGAGAGAAAAGAAGAGCCAATAGTGACTACAGGCCTTTCTGGAGGCAAACCCATATGCAAATACAAAATGATTGTATTGGCTATTCCTGCACTTAATGCCAACAATTAGTTAGGAATATACCATTCAAAGTATTTTTAGTCCAAAAATGATAAAAAAAAAAATTCATGGAACAGCCGTAAATATAACCTATAAAATCAACTTCAGAAAGACACTAAAAAACAAATTAAATGTTAAGTTCTTGAACAATGCGTCTCAAACATGTCCAAGGTCAACCAAGAGGAAAAGTGTCCATTGCCTGGGTAATATTACTCTACTGTATCTCTGATTTCAGGAGAATGCGGCAGAATTGCTATGAGTTTAGCTGTCAAGCCAGCCCAGAACAAAAAGGAAGCATCGTTTGTCATCAAAAAGAGCAGCTTTATTACCTTATGATATACTGCTTTTTTTGGAACTGATTCGATTCCTCTGTGATTTTTTGAGCTGTAATTTACTGGTTATTAGCAACTATCAAACAAAGTGTTATACGCATTGCCATATTAAATTAAGTTGTCTCTGAGAATAACACAAAAGCAGTTTGGGCTCCAGGAATTTAGACTGTTGTTTAGTACACTAATCGTGACGCTCTTTCTCCTGTTAAACACACCCTACTGCTCACAGTATTCATATTAATAGGAATGACACTGGTTTGTTCAGTAATTACGCTGAGTCTTCAAATTTAAAGCCTTTTTCAGGGGGACTTTCAATATTTTTCCACCCCCAATATCTGCAATTAAAAGCCTAGAGGACATCATTTAGGACTGCAGTACACTGATGTAAATTACATGTTTCACAGTCCAAATTCAACTGTATCATTGTTGGTACTCTATCTCTGCAGTCAGGCAATACAATGACTGTTTAAATTATGTAAATATCAGTCCACATCTATAGGCCATGAATTATATTCATTACTTGGTTAATCCCAGGTATGGTCGCTTGATCAGAGCTATATGGCTGTTTTCCCTTTCCTGCTGTTCAATGTCTAAACATTGTATTCTCCCCAAAAATCATAAATGGCACCGCTATCTACACAAAGCACCTAAAAAACTAAATATAGTCATTGGCTGCGAAATTTAATTCCTCTCACACGTTAATTAACGGTCAACTGGCTTCCCACCGCTGATGGAAAATTTTGCAGGAAAAGAATTTTATATTAGTAGGCCATGTTAAATTGAAGTTAAGTCCATACGCCCACATTTTTTTAGAAAACTTATTTTGAATATGCATACTGTGTCATGGTTTGTTTGGTGTGTGTGTTGTTTGGATCTTTTTGCAGCTTGCCCCGACGATATTGTATTCCTGGATGATCTAATTTTTACCCAGCTGGCTGATTGAGCTGGGGCAGCACTTTCCCAGAATCTATATAAGCAGGTAGTCCGCACGCCTCTTCGCTAGAGTGTCTGTGTTTAGTCAAGACTATAGCCAAGATATCTGTAGTCAGGTTTTGTATGACTTTCTATCTTCTAATAATTGGAAGTTTCTTCCCCTTTTTCTATTTTGCTTTGTTTTCGGGGTTCGGACTATTATAAGTCCTTTGGAAAGCGCGGAGTACTTGCGTTTGGTCTATATTTTACTCCGCCAACGAAGTTGGGGCGGAGTTTATGTTTTCGCCCCCTGTTTGTTTGTTTGTTTGTCGGTCTGCTCGGCTGTTTGTGAACAAATATAACTCATAAAGGAATGCACGGATTTGTCTGAAATTTTGTGGGTGGATTGCTATTACATCAAGGATGGAGCCTATTCATTTTCGGCCATGCATCACTGAAACAATATGGCCGCCATGGCAGCCATGCGTTGAAATCATATCACAAGCGATAACTCAAAAAAGTAATGCACAGATTTATCTGAAATTTTGTGGTGGATTACATACATCATGATAGACCCTTTTGATTTTTACTTTTGATCATCAACAATAAAAGGGGTCGTTTTTACGGCAGCCATGTTGAAATCTATCACACGCGATAACTCAAAAAGTCAGTGCACGGATTTGTTCGAAATTTTGTGGGTGGGATTGCTATTACATCAAGGATGGACCCTATTGATTTGACCGCTTATCATCAGTAACAATATGGCCGCCACAGCACATCTTGAAAATCCTATCACACGCAATAACTCAAATTTGCTCCCACTCATTCACATTTGGATTGTGCTGCCTTGGCAGAGGTTTGGCGCCTATGAGTGCCTTCTAGTATTCTCTGTGTTTGTAATGTGTCCTGTGGCTCTTTCTTTCTCTCTGGTCAGCAGTTAAGGCGCTTTTGGCTCAGATACTACCGCCATTACATACTGTATGGATGCAGTGCATTGTTATTGATTGAAAATAGACACAGGTAAGCTTAAGTTCATCAGCACTTAGTTAATGTTCTGGTCTGGTAGAACCAATCTTGAATATGACAACGTATGCATGCAGTGTATTGATACTGATTGTTCATATACAGCTTAGCTAAAGTTTATAAGCACTTTTGTACATGTTCCTGTCTTTAAAATAGATATTAAACATTTCCCAAAACATGTAAAAGCCTTTGTGTCATTTTTTTTTTTTTGCATTTGCGACTGCTTTTTATTTCCTTGTGACCTGGTCCTGAAGACCCAGTGATTAAATTATTTAGAAATATAGCTGCAAGCAGCAATGAATGGGCCGGGCACCACAGGGCCACCAGGTAGTCGACTTATGGTGCTTTAGCCCATTTATCTACTTTCACCTCACTAGCAGCGCTGGTACTATGTACCATTTTCCAATACAGCATTATCTGCTCAATTGTAGGCGGGATCAACAGTGGAAAGTGCCTTCGTCATCTTCCCCATGCAGCCCAAAAACACAACATAACCTCACGGGTCAGAAAAACACAGCAGCAATGGAGTATGTCAAGGGCCGTGGTTCCTGGTTCTGGTTAACTGCATTAGCTGGCTATTTATCTGGGTGCTTATCGACGGCCAAATTGCTTTCGCCATATGCGTCCCATTCTGCATTTCCGCTAGTGCCCAATTGAAATAGATAAGCAGACAGACAAACAGAGAGATAGAAACAAGCATGTCGCAGACTGTCAGACGGACAATTATATGACTTATACCATGGTCTGGGTGAATTTTTTTCTGATTGGCTGGCAGGTATGCATTAAAAACCATGGAACCGCACAGGTTCGGCGCTACGGTAGTTTCACCTAGAGCCATTGATATACTCAGAGTTGCGACATTCTCATTGACTCGTGGTACAAAAAATGGTGACGCACTTCCGGTACTGGAACTTACCAGAGTTCCAAAAAGGATTTTCGTGAGCTTCCAGACCGATTCACTTCCATTGAGACAACATCGACAGTAAGTAATAAAAATATTGATGTCTTATGATTAATCTAAATGTATATATAATAACAGTGGTTATGTATCATTTATAATCTCCAATTGTGTATGTTCGGTATGACTATTTATATATATTAAGTCTGGAAAAAGTTGCGATAATTTAAGCTCATGTTCTTTGCTTCTAGTATTAGCTTGGTCAGCTGTGAGAATTCAGTGATGAACCCAATGGAGTTTCTACTTTCACTAAACCGATATAAATCGCGACGGTAAATGATGGGATGAGGTGCTTTTTTTATTTAAAGTTAGCTTTTGACGATTCTGACATGTTTTACTCTAGCCTAGCTTGAGCAGTTGTTTTAAGTTTAATCACAAACGGTTGTGGAGTTTATCAATCGGGGGTTTCATTTCCTCAAGAACTATTTCTCGATGAAAACCACTGGTTATTCATAAAAATTGATGAAACCACAAGTTAGACATTGATTAATCTAAGTGTCACATTATCATGTTTTTAGCTTAGCTGTTGTGAAATTGCATCTGTTAGTTTGCATTTGTCATGCCAGGCGCTGTTGGCTTTCAAGCGATCTTGCTGAAGTCAGCTAGCTGTATTAAATGCCATGCTGTATTTGCAGAAAGATGGTCTTTTAAATGATTTGGTTTTTGGAAATGTGGTGGCTGTGGTTAGTCTTTAATACTTTTCTGTGCTCATTTTATTGTGCCATGTAGGCTTACCCATTAATTTACTGCTAACAGGGGCAGAGGCTGCCAAGGCGATGGAGGCTATAGGGTTTAGGAGATTCTGAGATGTCTAAATCCTTTGCAAATCACATTTATTTTAATCCCAAATTAAATTTAAAATTCTTTTAAAAATAATGCAATGATTTTTTTTTTTGTTAACTTTTGTAATTGTATGAGTGTCTCACATGTCAATTATGGGAGACTTGAAAAGGTTTAAATTTAACTCACTGAAAACCTGCAGGTACTCCCTGTGCTGCTGGCAGTGGTGGGGGCAGGTGCTGGCGGAGGCAGGCAGAGGCTGCTGTTGGCTACGGCGGAGGATTCGTGGGAAGTTCTAAATTTCTAAAAAAGATGTCGAAAATTGACAAACCTCTTCCAACATTCCTTGGCCCTTGTATTTGTAATGTCCCCCTGCCCCTTGATTTAATTATTTGTAATTCCACAAATGTTCATGCACAGTTTCTTGTTCTTGTTCCAAGAGTTTACTGGTTCGGTTCTATCTTAACACATTCCTGTTAAATCCATTTCTGTTGTTATAATTCCTATTCACAACCCTGTTCTGCCCTGTTCTGAAAACACACACGCACACGCCTCACACACAGACACACACACACACGCACTTAGTAGGTTCCACACATCGAGGTTTATTAATTTGACACTCATCACCCCCTCCCACATTAGAACCCACCACCACCCCTGCCACATTACTATGTACAACGCTGTATTTCTTTTTTTTGTTCTGTTGTCTAAGGTTCACCCATGGTTCACTCCACTCACACAAGCACTTCTTGTTTAATTTGTTTATCAACTTCAATTTCTGTACCGCCCTGTTGTCCACTGTAATAATAAAAATCCTTTTTGTTGAAAGCCTTGCTTGCATCAGTCATTGTATTTAATCTAATCTAGTCTCCTGGTCTCACCCAGCTGTAGGTTACATGTGTTTCGTCTATTTTATCTAAACATTAGAATTGAGAATATCAAGGGCTCTAAATGAGCATGGTGGTACCTTTTGTTTTAAGGAAGGACTGGGTGAATTGAAGATATAACAGGTCAGAGAATTTTTAAATGGTAATTGGTTTCACCATTAAATTCATCCACTAGCCTACTTGTAACCATAGCAACGTTAGAGCTGGTATTTGACTGGGTACAACAGAAACCTAGCTGCTCATTTATCTCCAGTAAATTTAGCGGCTATATAAGTTGTCCTGCGGGCCGTAACAGTAGGTTCTGGCGATAATGACCGTAAATATTATAGCAGCGAGTAATCAGGCTTTATTCATCAACGATTGTAATTGTGTACGGTTACAAATGAAGCTACGTGTCCACTTCATGTATCAGCACTGCTGACAGTTCGCTAGCTACGTGCTATGCCAGCAGACTGATTTCAGCTCGCTGACTCTCGAAACCGCATAAGTTCATTGTAATTGTGGGTAGCAAGTTAGCTACAGTCTGCATAATCGCCATAATGTTGTGATATGCATAATCTCCGTTCAGATGGAATCCGGATCAAATCATCAGCTGGTAAACGGATGTAGCATGCAAAAAATTCTTTCTCCATGAGCGTAAGATGAACTAAGATAGCTGGTTCAATTTAGCTTGGCCTATAGTATTGGTATGAGAAGGCGAGCCTGTTTAATGATTACCAACTCGTTTTTTTTTGCAAAACTTTAACAAAAATTTCTGAATGCTGGATTTGATATTGCTGGCAAATGACCATGGTATAAGCGGGATATCAACTGAGGATTCCACGGTTTTAACTCAGGAGGCAACCACCCGCGCCTGCATTAAAACCGTGGAATCACCTCTCTAATTATCCTACATACTTAACATGCTGTACTAATGCAGACACTGACAGGACAAAACAAGACAGGACAAGACAAATCATGACATTACAGATAATATTCAAGGAAAAAGACAAGGATAGGCAAAAAAAAATCAACCAAAGCGAGGTACATGGGGAAAGTCATGCAAAACAATCAAAAAATGAATAAACAAATAAACAAAAATTAACAAAACAGAATATTGATGAGGAAATTTATATTGAATTAAAGAGAAAGAGAAGGAAGTAACAAGAGAAAGAAAAAGAAACTTCCTTCTTGTCATAATTCTGTGTGTGTGTGTGTGTGTGTTGGCAGCGTGTGTGTGTGTGTGTGACTGTGTTGTCATGTGCACTTGTTTTCAGACAAATGAGGACAATTTTATGATAACACACCTACAATAGAGGACGCTTGGAGAAATGGGGACATTTTTCAACAGGTCCTCATTCTTCTCACTCACTACAGTGTTCCAGACACTCCCAGCATGTCCCAGATGAAAAATCTCCAACATCCTAAAATTTCACTAATTTGCTCCATGGAATCTGTGTGTGTGTTGCTGACCTTCAGTCACAGCCTAGCAGTCACCTGTGAACTTAACACGCTTATAACACAGTGTGGTCACGTGACTCAAAAAGTTCTCCGTGTAAGTTCTATGTGTTAATTAGCTAGACAAGCTAATGTTCGCTAATCAGCTAAAAGTAAGCGTGGCGCCACTGGAAAGCTGGATGGAACTGGAAGGAGTGGATTTTAAATAAAGTAATTTATTACTTTTTCAGATATTCAACTACAAAGACAGCTTTATCTAAGGTGTTTTGTGTACATTGATTTGAACGATATTTATGCTTTTACCAAGCTAAGTAGTAAGTCATTTAAGCAAAAATTTTCGCAATTACAACTGAAGCTAGCCTAATAACCAATGAGGGTAAATTTTGATTAAAGATAGAGTAAAAACATTTCATAAACCCTCTGTGCTTCAAATCGAATATTAAAAGTATTTTCAAGGGCTGTGCTGTTATTCTCTGATTTTTAGCTAATTTTGAAAATGAACCTTAGAAGCTACTCAACGCTAAGCTACTTTATGGAATTTCTTATCGAGTAGCAACTTGGATTGGTTTCGTGCATAGGTGCTTATTTTAGTGTGTATGAATTCAGGACTGACATTTACTGGAGGGCTTTTACTGCGTAAACATATTTCTAGGTTAGATTTTTTCAGTATTCTCTTCTGGTGCGTGGCTTAATTAACTTGTCAAAGTCAAGTTGCTTGTATTGAGTGCTACAACCTGCTCTGCAATATCATGCTGAGCTCTCAATAAGGAGTTGTTCATTGAGCCGAGGCTTGGTTTAGTGCTAGATACCATTTATTAATCGAGAATCTGAAGTGTTAGATTCACTTTAGTGATAGGAAAATAGCAAGCCTGTACTGTAAAACTGTGGAACATGTGACATTTATAATCGAAACACCAGTGCGTAAAAGCTGAATGCCTGGTGATAATTTTTGTTAATAGGTGTTCTCATTCAAAACACCGATGTTTAAGCCTGCCCCAGACGGTGAAACTTTGCCTGAGGCAAGTGACATGCGTGTATACTGCATCAGGCAATGTTGCACCATGTGGGGATGGTTTTTGCTGCGTAACTTCCTCACATGACAGTGCAGCAGCGTATCTAGCATGCTTGATATTTTCGTGTCACGCAAGGAAGTTACTCACCTTGTGGGGGCTACCTGCTGCAATGTTACACATGCTCAACCAATCACAACGTGCAGACCCGTCATATGATGTGCAGATGAGTTACATGATACAGAAAATGGCTGAGGCAGAGCCCTGAGGCTGAGGCCATTCAGTTTGTCTCATCCCGAGGTGAGAAGTCTTGTTTAAGAGTAAAATGGATAATTGACTTAAAGTATGTTATATATCATCTTCTATGGTTTTCATTTCTAATTATCGACAGTTGACTTCCAGGCTCGGGCGGCACGCGTTGGTGCTGGGAGGTGTTCGAGGCGCAGGAGACGGGATATGGGGGTTGTCCCACGCAGTTTTGAGAGAGGCATCCACCCCTCACCATCACAAATTTTGGATTCGTTAATAACGGGCATCTAATCTTTCCAAAACAGTCAATTTGATGTTGGTGGGTGGTGTCTGTATGTGTAATACCAAATCCGACTTTCAAATTAGGTTTACACAGTCCTTCAAATATGCTACAAGAGCTAGAGTAAAATTTTCGAGCAACTTTAAGCACCCAGCAATATTTGATTAACTGAAGGACACCTTTGTAAGTCCATATTTCTAAGTTATAGTTGCAGATATTCACCCTGAAAATTTGAAGGACTTAGCGGAAATACTTTTTAGGTATATCTATGAAAGTGGCCCCTCAGAAATCGCTTTTAAATAGGAATGGAACAAGTTGCAAAAATATTTTTTCTGACAAAACTATTTGAAGTTGAGAGCTAAAATTTTGGATTTATCCCATTAGGAGGTGTATCACCCACTGGAATTCTTTCAGCCAAATCTGAGATGGTCAAGTGGGAAGTTTCTCTGAAATTGACATTTGACATGGAATGACCCTATATCGATATTCTCGATATCATGATATTGTATTAGATATCGCTGGATTTGGATACTAATATCTGATATGACATGAGTATTTTCTTTTCTGGTTTTAAAGGCGCTTTAGAGTAAATTGATGCATTTTATGCTTTTCTTAGAGTGTTCTAGCTGTTCCTGTGCCAGCTTAGTCATCATATCCACATTAATAATGATTGTAGATCAAAACTAGCCACCTCAAGTCTGTTACTCATATTCTTTTCTTACTGTATTTTTTTTTTATCTTTGATTGTTTTGTATTTGTGTTTTTCCTGTTTCTGGTCAAATGCAATTTGTTACTTGACTCTAATTTGTAAACTTTGTCAATTCAGACATGGTGTGTTTTGCTCACGCCTATTGAGAAGGGATCCTTTGTTGTTGAGTACCGTGGGGAGTTAATCTCAGAATATGAACGGGACCAGAGGCAGAAGATGTACACAGAAAAGAATAATTTTTTGTTTGATTTTGAATGGAACAATAACACCTGGTGGTTTGTAAAGGCCCATAAAAATATTCCTAGGCGTGGTGTTTTCGAAGAAAAACCTAGCCATGATGTTTCTATTTCAATTTTAGCATCGATGCATCCCAAGAAGATGGTTGGTGAATGATGCCCACAAATCCCCACATTGCAAGATGAAAAAGTTGACAGTCGAGGTAACCTCATCTTTGCTTGTTTGAACTGAAAACATCCAAGCAAGAATGAAATGACCCAGTGGTTCCCAAACTTTCTCTGCTGGCCCCCTTTGTTACAAAGAAAATTTTTGCCTCCCCCAAAAAAAAAACAGGACATACATCGCTTATTTGTTTCAGAGTCCATTGCAGTTTATTTCACACAACCTCAACCTTTTTTGAAAAAAAACTCCATAAACTGCAGGTTGTAATAAACTACAACTACTTTTAGAATTAGAAATAAATAACAAAATAACAAACCGCCTTTAGGTTGTAATTATTTTAAGTGTAACACTTTTCAAACACTATAACTGTGTAATTATGTTCAGTGTAACAGGTTTTTTTTAATATTCAACAACATTGCTATTAATGCATTTTTGAAAAACTGCCTCTCTGCAAAAT
The DNA here is from genome assembly GCA_029692085.1 of Gymnothorax javanicus. NCBI lineage: Eukaryota > Metazoa > Chordata > Actinopteri > Anguilliformes > Muraenidae > Gymnothorax > Gymnothorax javanicus. Next base: position 27,620 of record JAFJMP010000080.1, on the reverse strand, counting down.
GGGTTTTAAAACATGACCAACTCCTGAGAGGAAACCCAAAACCTAAAGGTTTGTTGAAGGCAGACAACACACTCGGTCTCTACTCATTACCCACTTGTACAGGTGAAGCCAAAGGCAAATATGTCTCATATTTTCTAGTCTTTGCCTTGGAAGGAAATTGCTTTAGAAGCACATTTGGCGGTGCTTCATCTTCTGCTTTGCATTTACGTGGGAGCTCCGCAAAATTTGTCCATGTTATGGTAGCAGTGTAATTATTGTATTTATTTATTCATTCATTTTTCGCACAAAATATTTTTCCCACTACAGTTCGGACACCAACAGAAACTTACTTCGTCAAGCCAATCAGCGACCTTATTTGGCCTGACTCTGAAGGAGCGCCGAGACAGTTAACCTTTTACACTGTATATTCGATGACTCTAATTCTATAAATTTTCAACCCTGGTTTTTGATTTTTGTACACCAAAGTAACATATTGAGTAGTTTGTAAACAAAATTTGATGTAATATGACAATTATTAATTTACTTTTGCTGTTGCATTTAATTTCATCACTCATGTTTCATGCATTTGGAAGGTTTTCGGGCGTCGATAAAAACTGCCCCGTTAGGAGTTGGTGACTTGAATAACCATTCCATAAAAGCCAAGATATAGGGCTATCAATAAAATAAAGTGTTATTACGTAATACTGAGTTTGTTATTTTCATCCCTTGAGCATCATTTCTGGATTGACCTATATATATAATATATATATATAATATAGTGGCGGCTGAGTGAACTGGCGATAGAGGCTCAAACCCATCCCTTGAAAATAATGATTGGTCATACCGTTTCCAATCGTTCATTAAAATTACCATTACAAAAGCTCAGAAAACTCTCAACATTAACGGTGTGGTCGTTTTCATTAAAAGCGCACCTGTCAACTCTCATGCATTCCGCGTGAGTTTTAGGTGTAGATTTACGTTCCTCTGCTGTAGTCAACAATTATTCAATCAACGCATGTAAGAATTCTCGCATGAAATTAAAGTCCTTGTGCATGGAGGTTTATCAGTTTCACCTGTGCTATGACTCGGACTTCTCCGATTTTCTTTACTCAGGGGTTGGAAGAAATGCACGTGTTTCATGATCGTTTAAACTGTTTAAATGAAATAAGATTATTGGAAGCAGTGAAATTGATAAAGACGTTTCAAATGATCTTATTTCATTTGAACCCCTAATTCCTGTTCTAACGATGCCCCATGAGACCCGGTTTCCCCTACTTCTGGTCATTGCTCACTGTACAGAGGAGAAGGCAGGCTGAAGGGCTTGAGGCTCCTCTTTTTCCCCGTTGTTGGTTGTAAAATAAAAAAAAACATCGTTTTGAATGGAAACAGGGGGCCTTTTTTTTAAAGGTGATTAGAAAAGATTGCCCCCCCACACCACAGTCTACACTGATCCAACAATAGGCTTTTGGATTACCCTTAAGACTGAAGAATCCACCACAAATATTATGCAGGGCTCCTTTTTGAATGCAGGCCCAGAGATTTTCTCCGGGGTATATCTCCCTTAAAGGGGATATAACAAACATGTCCTGACAGCATTTGTTGTGTTTTTTTTGGTTTTACATTATTTTATTTTTTAAACAGGGACTTTTCTCTCAAAAAAAGATAAAAGTATATTTTCATTTCTTTTTAACTGGCAATTTTTATTTTTTTAAATTAAAAAATTAATTGAATTAAATTTTACGGGTTACCCGTTTTTGGGAGTTACAAGAACAACGGTGTTTTTTGCAGATGTGTCCGGAAAGGGAAGGGGGCAAATTTTTGAATTCAAAATTCGTACTAGATAGCACACCTGGGGTTTTTTAATGACAAGGTATAATGATTAGGGGAAAAACCCCCCGTAGGGGGGAAACAACTTTCAAAGGGGGAAATTCCCCCCTTTCCATGCGTTAAAAAAACCAAAAAAAACCCTTCCCTTTCCCAAAAAACCTTTTAAATAATTTAAAAAAACAATTTGTTTTTTTTAAAATTTAAAGGGTTTTGGAAAAATTTTATATTAATTTAAAGCATTGCAGGGCCGTTAAAAGGAGTCTTTCGAAAGAGAGTTTAGCCGTTTAAACCCTTTTTGGAAAAGACCCAAACCCCAAACCTCCCGGCCATCCACCCCTGTCCCCCCGGGGTTTCCCCGTTTTGGAGGAAAATGGATTTTAGCCGACACAGGGGAATATGCTGACAGGGATGCAATAATTTCTGGCCCCCAAAACCGTTCATACACAATCCCCAAAAAGAAATTAAAAGGATTTCACGCCCCCCCGGGGTTCCCAAAAAAAAATTGTAGGTTGCCCCACATAATAAAAACACCATCCAATAAACCCATTCGTGACAGGAAAGGTTTAATTCAATCAATGCACAAATAATCTGATACAAAATGTCTTTTTAAACTTTGTTGCCCGGGGCCTGGAGAAGACACTCATTTTTTTGGGGGCATTTTGGGTGTCGCCCCAAGCGGAGCTCTGAGGATGGCTGGCTTATTGGTGAGTGTTAAAATTTCAAAATTATTTTCGGGGTCGATGGTTTATTTAACCCCCTTTTGGTGATGGGGGTATCCACTGAAGCCGTCAAGGAACTTCTTTTGCTGACCCAAAGAATTAAAGCAGTCGTACCTTCTCCCCCAGCATTTTTTTTTTTTTGTTGATCCCCGCATTGAGTGTTCCAAACAGTTTTTTTTTTTTTGGTTTTCAACCCTGTCCAAAAGACCCCAATTTGGGAGAAATTCCTTTTCCATGATTT
>JAFJMP010000080.1:0-24754 GCA_029692085.1 Gymnothorax javanicus | reverse complement strand
TTATGAAATTCCACTGCTTCCAAACCCTAAGTGAAGAAACGCGTGAGAATTCCAGAATCATAATTGTTCTCATATTACTAGTGGCGAAATCCACCGTAACACATGTGAAACTGATAAACTTCAATGCACAAGGACTTCAATTCCACCTGAGAATCTCTACAAACGGTCTGATAGAATAATTTCTGACAACAGCACGGGAACGTGAATATGTCGTTTAAACTCAAGCCGAATAGATGAAAGTTGAGAGCCCTGTGTAAATAATGAAAACGGTAGTTGGTTAACAGGTAACATTGTAACTTTTTTTTTCGATATAAAAATGATTTGTCGAGGTGGTTAACATAGCTTTTTTTCCCGTTTGCTTCCTGAAATTACATTTTAATTTTAGTAGTAGCCTCAACAGAGACTCAGCTAACGTTAGTTTCTACTGTGCACAGTATAGCTACACAGTATGGTATTTGCCATTGGGTACACGTCAAGGGATCCAGTAGCGGTACTTTCCGCTTCTTGAAGGCTGCATTTTAACGGTCCTCCTTAATTCCATCCGTAAAACTGACATATAGTGTAAGGGACAAGTTAGATTTAGGGTTAGAGGATAGAGCCAAGGTTCAGGTTAGGGAAAGTACGCTACTGGATCCCTTCTGACGTCGATCTTGCCATTATTGCTTCTCCGGGGTTCCTTACTTCCTTCAAGCTAGCTTGCGGCTCCTCCTACCTTCTGGACAGACCAAACACTGCTTACTGACGTAAAAAGCGTCACTAGAAGTGCGCCTGTATTTGAATTTAGCGTGGGAATGTCGCCACAGACACACTGATTGCTTTACCTAGCAAAGAATGAAATATAAGTGCTTTCATCAGTGGGTCATAGGCCCAATCATCGTTGTTTTATCCCCCCTCTGATAGACACTGACTTAACAGACAGTAACGAGACGGAAATCTTACGGATTACCACTTTAATGCCGAAGAGTTGCTGTGTGCCCTTTTGCACCGCAAATAAACAAAAAAATCACCAATTCAAGTTTTACATTTTACCAAATAATAAAATGGAACCACAAAGGAGGACAAAATGGCTTCAAGCTATCAGAAGAGAGAATGAGTTTGGCAGATTATGGCGGGACCCCACAACAGAACGTGTATGTCTGCAGGCCACTGAGTCGGATCATTCGCCCAGTCTTTTAAAACGTATGGACAACAATCCAACCCCAGTATATTTAATTTTTTAATATATCGATCCTTGTCAGCAGGCAATAGTGACTCAAAGTATGTCATGACAACTTCTTAGCATGAGCAAGACAAGTTTAAATTTCACGTTTTTACAGTATAGCGAACGGGGGATTGTTTTCCCCCTGGGCTCTAACCAGATGTGACGTTTGTGGGCGTTCCCGTTGTTGCCGACTGTATCTATAAAAACAGCTGTTTACCATGGTCCCTCAGTTTGCAAGAGCAGTGTCACTGAAAGGCAGAATAAAAACAGCTGTTTACCATGGTCCCTCAGAGATAATATGATACGGTTTCTGTCAAAATTTGATTGATGGCTTTTTGATAAGTTGATAAGGTCATATGAGTTCATTTTTTAATGAGGTTATTATAGTTTATTCTGTATCACCCCCTCTGCCACCTCCCCCTCCCCCTCCCCTCCGGTTGTGTGGGGTGATTCAGCACAGCCACCCTCCCTCCCTCCTTTCTGGGATAACTCTTTTCAAGCATTTATTTAATTGTATTATTGTTTAGTGCTTTTTAAACGTGCATTATTTGAGTGGTGGGGAAATGGAAGTGATAAGTGGTGAAACTTTATTTCAAGCGTTTGTTGGTCGTGGGGAAACGAAAGAGGGTTAAAATTCGGAGAGTGTTTTAAAGTTGCTGGCGACATGTTAGTAAAATAGTGTTTTAAAGCAAAAAATTGTTAGTAAAATAGTGTTTTAATGCTAAAAAATGAAAGCAAGGAGTGTTAAAAACTGGAGAGTGATGAATGAAGTACATTTGAAATAGCTGTTGTTACGGCCCCAATTTGTTACGGCGTCAATTACAGCAAGGGATGACAGACAAAATTCTTCAACTTCAACAGATTTAATTAAACAAAACTTAGAACTAATCTACACTCTACCCTACTGACCAAGATTGAAATAATAATAAAAAATGAGATATTTACAGTTCCTTTGTAATGGAGATGGGCTGCTATGTTGCAATGTCCTGGGACAGGAAAATGCTCCAACACAGGCAAAAATCCACAAAAAGCTTCACAGGTCTTGAAAAGAGTGACAGGTCTGGTCAAATGTATCCTTCCACAATTTCTCCTACTACCACTACTCTCTCAATTTTTCTCCTTATATACTCTTTTCCAGCCCCCTCTGAGGCATGCCCAGGACATGCCCAAACCTAGCTTTAGATTGGGCTTAACAAAAAAAAATGTCAATACTGCCATCTAGTGGCTTTTTTTTTCCCCCATTACACCTCCATTCCAAAAGGGAAAAATTTTGACTCATAAAGGCAAAATTTTTCTTTTCAATACAAAAATGGTTAAGTAGACACTTGTGTATATATACATAGAATACAATATGCTAATAAACACGTGATATATATACACATACCCAAACACAGGATAAGCAATCAGCAATTACATTGTCAGTACCCTTTACATGCTTAATTTCCGAGTCAAACTCCTGTAAAATCAAACTCCAATTCAACAATCTCCGATTCTTGTTTTTCATCTTACTCAAAAACATTAACGGATTGTGGTCAGTATATACAATCATTGGCTTTTGCCTTGTACAAACATAAACCTCAAAGTGTTGTAAGGATAGAACCAGAGCCAACAGCTCCGTCTCAATTGTCGAATAGTTCTTTTGGTGGCGATTGAACTTCCTGGAGAAGTATGCCACGGGATGCTCAATGTCATCAGAGTCACTTCTCTGTAGGAGCACAGATCCACAAGCTTGGTCGCTAGCATCGACCGCCATGGAGAACGGTTTGTTGAAGTCAGGAGATTTGAGCACGGGGAAGTGAAACAGCAGAGACTTCAGGCGATCGAAGGCTCTTTGGCATGCTTCATCCCAAGAGAACTTTACGCCTTTCTTCAGTTGGTTGGTGAGACTGAGAGCAATCTCAGCAAAGTTCTTGCAGAACTTGCGGTAGTACCCCATCATTCAAGGAAGCGGCGCAAAGCTTTTTTGTTGTCAGGAACTGGAAAGTCCATGATGGCTTGGACTTTAGCATGTATGGGTGCCACCTTACCCTGGCCTATGACGTAGCCAAGATATGTGACAGTAGCACAACCAAAGTCACTCTTGTTCAGGTTAACAGTCAGGTTTGCCTGGGTCCAAAGCGGAACAACGTCTCTACATCTTTCAGATGTTCTTCCCAGGAGTCACTCCATGTGATCAGGTCGTCGATGTACGCACCGTGTGGGGCAATCCGGCGATTGTAGACTGTATCATCCTTTGGAACGTGGCTGGGGCATTTTTCATGCCAAAGGGTAGGACTTCATACTGGTATAACCCAGATGGTGTGGCAAAAGCAGAAATGCTCTTGGCTCTCTCAGTTAAAGGCACACACCAATAACCCTTCAACAAATCAATCTTGGTCAGAAACTTTGCTTGCCCTACTCTATCGGGTACAATCATCAATCCTAGGTATTGAAACACATCAGTTCTAGTTACAGCATTGACTTTGCGATAATCTGTACAGAATCTAGTACTTCCATCAGGTTTTGGAACTAGAACACAGGGTGAACTCCAATCTGAGTTAGAGGGTCTGATAATATCATGTTCTAACATGTACTCAACCTCTTTCTCAGCAATCTTTCTCTTTTCAGGATTCATCCGCACGGATGCTGTTTTATTGGTTTGGCATCACCAACATCTACATCATGAGAGGCTATAGAAACTCTCTTTGGAACATCAGGAAATAGATCTTTATATTTCTTGATCAACCGCTCAAACTGATCTTTCTGTGAGGGTTCTAAGTGCTGGAGTTTTACATCAAGATTTTTGCAACACTTCAGAATTTGACAATTTACATGAGAGAACTTCAGCTTTAATTCTAGGTTCATCATCTTGAAACTCCCCTCATCTTCACAAGTCTCGCCATAGGAGGATCTGAAGTGACAGCTGCAACCCTAGCATTCCTATCATGATAAGGCTTCAGCATTTTAATATGACACAACTGTTTTGGCTTTCTCCTATCTGGAGTCTTCACAATGTAATTGAGATCATTGAGTTTTGTCAGAATTTCATAAGGACCACGAAATCTAGCCTGCAATGGATTGGACTGCAAGGGAAACAACACAAGGACCTTGTCTCCTGGTTTAAACTCACGGCTTCTAGCCTTATGATCATACCAAGTTTTCATTTTTCCCTGACTTGATTTCAAGTTCTCTTTGGCTAGGTCACAAGCTGCACGCAGTCTCTCCTTGAACTTGTTAACACAATCTAACAGACTGATATGTGGCTCTTTCTCTTGCCATTGTTCACTCAACAATAGCAAAGGTCCTCTCACTTCATGGCCAAACACTAGCTCAAATGGACTGAATCCAGTAGACTCCTGCACTGCTTCTCTAGCTGCAAACAACAGCAAATGAACACCTTCATCCCAGTCTTTCTCATAGTCATAACAATAAGTCCTCATCATTGTCTTGAGAGTGGAATGAAACCGCTCTAAGGCACCCTGACTCTCTGGATAATAGGCACTGGAAAGAATCTGCTTCGCACCTAGTTCATACACAACCTGCTGAAACAATCCGGAAGTGAAATTGCTACCTTGATCTGACTGAATTTCCCTGGGAAGGCCAAACAACGTGAAGAACTTTATCAAAACCTTCGAAATTGCAGTTGCCTTGATGTTGCGTAGAGGGATGGCTTCAGGGAATCTGGTAGATGCACACGATTGTCAACAAGTACTGATTTCCAGATCTAGTCTTGGGTAATGGACCAACACAATCAACAATGACCTTGGAGAAGGGCTCCCCAAATGCTGGGATAGGCTGCAATGGAGCTACAGGTGGGTCTAACTGGTGTTTTTCCAACTACCTGACAAGTGTGACAGGTTTTGCAAAAGTTGGAAACATCTTTCCGAAGTCCAGGCCAGAAGAAGTGTTTCATGATCTTGTCAACAGTCTTGTTAACACCAAGATGACCTCCTAAAGGCAAACTATGAGCCATTGTTAGGATCTCATTCCTGTAGACCTTCGGAACAACAATTTGCTTGACCACTGCCCAATCTGCATTGGCAGGGATATCAGGAGGGCACCACTTCCGCATCAACACTCCATCCTTGAGATAATACCCAACTGGAACTGCGTCTATTTCTTCATCAGGAAGGGCTCTCTTCTTTAGTACACAAATTTCAGGATCATTGGTTTGCTCCTGAATCAACTGCTTTCTGGACAGAGACAAGTCTCCAGACACATCAGAATCACCAGACCCATCTGGCTGGCTGAATAGAGAACTGATAAAAGTGACTGATAAGTCCTCAAATGGAGAAACCATAGTAGGCTGAACAGAGTCATGAGGCGAACCACCTGAGTCATGACTATTCAAGGTGCTGGACGGCACCACATCATCTTCTTCTTGAGCCTTCTTGGCCATAGCACGAGTCACTGCACAGGAAGGATACAGAGATGGGTCTTCATCGCCATCTTCAGTGCTCGGCTGTGAAGTAAGATGAACAGGGGGAACTACATTGCCCCCAGCCAGGTCATTGCCTAGCAACAGAGAAACACCCTTGATAGGTGCACATTACTACAGACAGCTGTAACCAACATGGACCTGTATTATTGCACCTTCCAACTATTCCAAATCACTAGGAACAAATCAAATGATGAAGAAAGGAGTCCAGGTTTTTCTGGGCCAAGTCTCAATGGATTAAAGCAAGAGTGACATTCAAATCTAAACTTATATGGACACTCAGCTATATTGTGATTTATAATTCTTTATGATGTTCATAAATCTTCATGATCTTATGTTGTGACGCTTAAATCGTAGTAATCAGCTCTGTTGTGATTTATAAATCTCTATGATATCTTAACTATAATCAAACTGTTTTTCTGGGAGTTGGGGGCGGGACTTTGATAAGCGATTTCGCTTCTCCCGCGACCCTTTCGGTCATGATACATGTTGTGTTGAAATTGTCATGAAACGACTATACAATCATGCCGAAATAAAAACAAATAAATAAATAAATAGGTAGACTTGACATAAGTCCCACCTTTACCTGTCCTGTAACTGAATCTGACTTCAAGAATACAGAGCGCAGGGCTACAGATACAGTCCTCCCTTCAATACCTTGTGCAAGTATGAAATCCCCAGAAGCAGTCTCATCACGTAACTCCAAGGAGTCCATCAACAAAAGTGACTGAGAAGCTCCGGTATCCCTTAGGATATATATGGGGACAGGAGGAGAATGCTCATTCAGAGCCACAAATCCCTCTGACACAGATGGAAGAAATTCCTCCCTCACAAAGTCAGCAGTATCAGGCTTCTTAGCCTCACAAGGAGCAGGCAATTTAGCAGATCGGTCATCTACTACAGGGGTTTCTAACCTTGTCTTCACAAAGGAATTCGGTTTGGTATCCTTTTCTTGTTCTTTCTTAGCTTTAAGGAACCAACAGTTAGTTGTAACATGACCAGATTTCTTGCAATAATTGCAAACTAGACCACTTTTGTCACTGTCAGCTTTCACACTTTGATCAGACCTTTGACTGGATTTCTGAGCACCATCACCAGATTTGTCTTTGTCTTTGGGTGAGGAATCTTGGGTATCACCGTTACCTTTCTTCTGAAATTGGGACCATCTATTGTTACTGCTAGACTGAAATTTGGACTTATGTGTGAGAACATATTCGTCTGCAAATTTGGCAGCTGATTGCAAATTCAGTGCTTGCTTCTCATTAAGGTAGGTCTTCATATCATCCTTGACACAGTTCTTGAATTCTTCAACTAGCACCATCTCTTTTAGTGAGTTGAAATCATCCTTGACCTCCATAGAAGTACACCAGCGCAAAGCAAACCTTCTTTCTCGTTAGCAAATTCCACATAAGTCTGATTGTCAGATTTCTTCAGACCTCTGAATTTCTGTCGGTAAGCCTCTGGAACCAACTCATAAGCTGTCAAAATAACCTTTTTTGACAACCTCATAATCAGAGGAATCATCTGCAGACAAAGCCGAATAGGCTTGTTGAGCTTTACCCTTGAGGACAGTTTGCAACATCAGAGGCCAGTGTTCCTTTGGCCACTGACAACTCTTAGCTACCTTCTCGAAGCACTGGAAACACTTATCAACCTCCTTCTCTGAGGAGGGAGGCACCAGCTTTACCTCCTGGCTAGCCCGAAATGTGTTTTCAGCTTGCATTTTGATTTTTTGTAGCTCCATTTGGAGCCTTTCTTCTCTAATTTTTCTAAATCGAAATCTCTCTGTCTCTCTCTCTTTCTGCTCTTTCCTCTTTCTCTCTCAAATTCTCTTTGTTTTTCTTTTTCCTCCCTTTCTTTTTTCTCTTTCTCTCTCTCAAATTCTGTTTTTCTTTTTCCTCCCTTTTTTCTCTTTCTCTCAAATTCTTTGTTTTTTTTCCTCCCTTTCTTTTTCTCTTTCTCTCTCTCAAAATCTCGTTGTTTTTCTTTTTCTTCCCTTTCAATCTCTAGCATTTTTAATTTAAATTCCAATTCTACATTTGGATTTTCCACCGGAAACTGTTCCAGATCTCCTGGTGCAAACACATTTTCATCAATGTAATATTCAACAATCTCTCTAGCCAGTCTTGCTTTTTCGCATGGCTGGTTTTACATCTGTCAGCTCTAACTGTCTGCATATTTCTAGCAGTTCTGTCTTTTTAAAAGACTTCAAAACCTCTACGGTTGGTGATGCCAAGAAATCATCCATTGCTGTTGATCTGCCAATATATATCTAGGAAAATTCAAAAAAACAATTTCACAATTTGAAATTTTAGATTTTCAATAAATGACTCACACAATGGTCTATCCCGGACGAGCCCCCAATTTGTTATGGCCCCATTTTGTTCTGGCGGCCAATCACAGCAAGGGATGACAGACAAAATTCTTCAACTTCAACAGATTTAATTAAACAAAACTTAGAACTAATCTACACTCTACCCTACTGACCAAGATTGAAATAATAATAAAAAATGAGATATTTACAGTTCCTTTGTAATGGAGATGGGGTGCTATGTTCCAATGTCCTGGGACAGGAAAATGCTCCAACACAGGCAAAAATCCACGAAAAGCTTCACAGGTCTTGAAAAGAGTGACAGGTCTGGTCAAATGTATCCTTCCACAATTTCTCCTTGCAATTTCTCCTACTACCACTACTCTCTCAATTTTTCTCCTTATATACTCTTTTCCAGCCCCCTCTGAGGCATGCCCAGGACATGCCCAAACCTAGCTTTAGATTGGGTTTAACAAAAAAAAAAGTCAATACTGCCATCTAGTGGCTTTTTTCCCCCCCATCACACTGTGAATATGTGAACAGAATAAGGAAAGAAAAGGAGAGTGTTTTAAAGTTGCTGGCGATATTTTAGTAAAATAATGTTTTAAAGCAAAAAAAAAAAATTGTTAGTGAAATAGTGTTTTGAAGCGAAAAAATGAAAGCAAGAAGTGTTAAAACTGGAGAGTAATGAATGAAGTACATTTGAAATAGCTGTGAATATGTGAACAGAATAATGAAAGATAAAATTATTTCCCGGAAAAGTCTACCCAGCGAGATGTAAGTGGAGAAAAAAAGTTTTTCTAAGTTAGTTGTCGAAAGTTTGATGCAAAATAATGCTGGTTCCCAAAGTCTTCTCATTCCATAGGTCTTCTCTCTCTCTCTCTCTGTCTCACACACTCTGTGTGCAGACGGAGTGAGTGAGTGAGGGAAGTCAAAAGGGGCGGGGCTGGTTCCGTGCCTGTATTTATGTGATGTGATGAGCGGTGTTCCAACCGCGTGCGCTGATAGAAAATTGGGTCAACGACTTCTGACCAAAGGCCTATGGGAATGTGTGCATCTGTGGGTGTGATATCGTTATCTGAGCAAATATGTCTCAAGAACTTTTCAGGACCCGCAGTTTAAGTTTAGACTAACGGGGGCGTCATTATTCTTTTATTATTTCATAGTACTATTATGTGTATACCTCAAGGAGAAATGATGATGAAACTGGAGAGGTTTCAGAATGATGCCATAAAACATATACTGGGACCACAAAAATCTATTTAATGAAGGATTTTTAACAGGCTGTGTTAAATATTTTCTGTATTTTGTATTTGATAAAGTTTAGTGTTTTATCAATTATAAATATTTTATTTGTAATGTATTGCATCTAGTCTTGGAAATTAGTAATAAATAAATAACATAATTTCCGAGATACTCGATTATAGATAGACCATTTTCATAAATATCAATACTTTATTATAATTATATACAAGGTGTTTGTTTTTAAAAGCAGCGGAAATATACCAGTTATTCTTTCTTACAGTATGAATAAACGAGTAGGGCCTTTTAGGTTCGATTATTATCATTTTTAAAGTAATTTAACTTTAACCCTTTCGCAGGCACAGCGACATTTTTGTCGTTTTAACCAACGTGTTTTATAAAGTCTTCTCTCATTGGCCGATTGCGGGAATTCCCTTGTTAGTTACACTCATTACCATTGGCTGTCTCTCAGGTCACCCAGCACTGTATTTTTAGCCGTGAACGAGGCATGGGATTTCCTAAAAACGCTAAATACGAGACTACTTCCCGGTCAAATTGTGGGACATGTGAACATGGCATCGACGAGTACAAATAGCCGGCATTCTAGCCGTGTTTCTAAACGTAAATACAACGTGGATGAAGTTTTTGCTTTATTGAATGACTCTGACGATGAGTTTGAATATCCAGAGAGCGGGAGTGACTTGGATCCAAACGATTTTAGCGATTCTGGAGAGGATTAAAACATAAAAACATCAGTTATGGGAAACTTATTATGAGATTTGGTGTTATTTTATTGTTATTTTGAATAACAATCATATTTTGGTAAAAACCCAAAATTAATCCGTCCGTGGGGGTATGCATCTGGGCCAAAATTTGCCTGCGAAAGGGTTAAGAAATGATAAAATCATGTGTGGAAAGCTGGAAAATGCAAGTTTCAAAGTATATCCTATAATTCTATGTTGAATATAGGTTTTAACTAAAGTTTTTCATCAAGATGGAGTGCTTGCAGGTCGTGTGTGTGTGTATGTGTGTGTGAGTAGATGGGTCTGCTGGGGCTGTCAAAGAAGCAAACGACTTGTGGCAAAGTAATAATAGTCAGATGATGAGACTTATTCTGAAAGGTATTTGGGATGTGAAGGACATGGGGATGTGCACAGCCGTGGGTGCTACATCGTTATCAGAGCACATATGTCTTAAGGACTTTCCAGCTCTGCAGGGAAGTTGTGTAAATACGGTTAAGATAAGGTGCAAAGAAACTAATGTGCTTCATTAAAGAGCAACATATCCTTGGTATTTATAATATCTGTCTTTCGACTGCACTATTCTTTTAAATAACAGATTGGTTCATTTAAGCAATATTGTATCCCACGCCTGCCAACTGTTCTAAAAGTATTTTTCGGAAGAAAGCAGTTAATCCATCTTTATGTGCGCTTGCACGTGTGTGCCTGTGTACATGTGTGCCTGTGTGTGTGTCTGTCTGCACACGTGTGGTGAAGGGGGGTCGTAAGATTTTCTAAAAAAAAAAAAAAAAAAACTGGTAAACTGGTCACCTCATGGATCTATAAATACGATGTCGGGGGGATCGATAATCAGAAGGCTGTTCTGTTGACTCCTCACAGTACCCAGTCCAAACTTCTAGAAGATATGCTCTATTATTGCTCCATTGAAGAAGAATATCAAGCATCGCTCAACTTCGAAGGTTCGTAAAATATTGCAACTGTTTATGTTTTACGGTTAACATCATAATAGTTCAACAGAATAATCTCCTGGTTTGTTACTTGTTTTCAGATATTGAGGACATTTTCTCAGGCCCTGCGGAGAACACAGTTGATGCTGCGGTCGACCCTAGAGATCTTGAAACTATAGAAAATTCCCTTCGCGATCAAAGTAAGTGTTCCATGTATGATTGTGTGAACAGTCGCTGGCAGGAGAGATTTTTTTATTTTCTAACTTTATGCATTATTTTTTAGATTTTGAAAGATCACCAGAGCACACTTCGCGGTCAACTCTTTCGGTTACCGCACAAGTGCATGCCCCATCCGATAGAGACGTGCCAGACCTTAGAAGTACGTAATTTTATTTTCTTAATTAAGTATAAATATTTTTAAAGTCTTGTTAATTTTAATGCTTTATTTTTAAGCTCCTGAAAGCCAGACAGATGATGATCATCAGGCCCCAAGTACTCCAGAGTCTACAGTGACACCAAGAAGAAAGCGCGGTGAGTCTTTGGAGATTGTTCCATATAAGGAAAAATGAATTAAATAAATAAATGTATTCAAACAAAATGATCGTAATTCTTTTTGTTTGTGTGTGTGTGTGTGTGTGTGTGTGTGTGTGTGTGATAGATGACAGCATCTCTGACACTGAGCTCCTGAGTATTGAATTGGGAGAAGACATCCTCCAGGGGGCGTGCGTTGCTGAAACACCTGAGGCCTTAAATTACAAGGACGGATCCTCGCAGACTGACTTCGGGGAACAGAGATGAAAAAGAGCTAGAGCTACAAGAATTTCAAGGACTCTGGACCAAGTTCATCGTCAGCTGCTTTATCTTGACCAATTGGTGAGGTCTTTGGGACAAATCATCAATGGCCCCTAAGCGCCCCTGGAGTCCGGACTCTGAATCAGAGGATAACAATGATGCAGAGAATCGGATGTTGAATTGTAGTACTAATCACCAAACTAACAATTTGCAGCAAACTCAACATAATGTTGTTAATCCACATCTATTGCAAATGATCGGTGATATTAACAGCGGTATTTTTAATGCGCATACAGCTGATGAATCTGCACAGGATGGTGGCTTGTTGCAGGCATTGGATGCATTGAACCGTGGTGTTGATAGTTATGTTGACCCTGAAATAACACTGGACATAGCTAATGACAATAATTTGCATGAAAATAATAATAACACTAACCATGTGAGCCAAAATGGTAGAGGCCATGACATGACACCAGACATTGCTCCTGACGCTAATCACACACACCAAAATGGGGGGGAGCGCAATATTGCAGACATGCAAGTGGTACGCAGACCGCGATTCAACACCACGGAAATTCGTGTGCGGTTTAACTTTGCAGCATTGTATGATGTGGATAATTACGCGGAGTTTTATGTGCACGTTTTGAATGTTTTGAAAACTCTCCTTTCCAGAGTTCGCAAATTGGCCGGTGCAAATGACATTGTGCAATTAGAATTGTGTGGGGATTCTCTGGCAGAGGGCATAAGCCTCCAAGCCTCAGGTGACAACATTGACGTTCCCATGTTTTTGAGCATGTTAGAACAGCTGATTCTAAGTAATTTTGACATTCTGTCAGATGATACTTTGGAGTTGGTGGCTCATATTATCGCTAATCCAAATGGTGGTGTTGGTAGCCGCAGAAAATTGTCAACTTGTCTAAGAAGCGATATAATTCGAAAGAAACTGAAGCACTTAATCATCAGTTACAATTCGGATAATCAGCTTTGTTTTTCTATCTGCTTAGCGCATCTTATGAATCCGACGTTCACCGTTTGCGAGGCTCTGCAGGAAGCTGAACGTATGCAGCGGGCTGTAGGTCTGAGTGCGCACGATAAGGTCAGCTTTTCGGACATTCAAAAATTAGAAAACTTGCTGGGTGTTAAGGTAGTTGTCTGGCACTATGGCGCTGCTAATGGCCCTTTAACAAAGTTTCAAACATCCTTCGCACACAATCCCAAAACATTTTTTCTCTTCCTGGACGACGGTCATTACTACGGCATCAAGTCCTTAAAAGGTTTTCTCGGCTCAAATTATGTCTGTGAATACTGTCACACTCCGTTCACGTCAAAGTGTAATCATAAATGCATGCGCTACTGTAACACCTGTCTCAGCCCTGGCTGTTATGAGCATCAATTGAAATCTATTCGTTGTGAGGATTGTTGGCGAATCTGCCGTTCCAAGTATTGTTACAGTGAGCATAAAAAACCAAGGGGGTCCGAGGGTGAAATGCGCAGCATATGCGACGCGGTGAAGTTCTGCACTAAATACTTGAGACAATATGATATCAGTTTCAGTAACCCGAAACCGCACAGCTGTGCCCCACAACGTTGTCACACCTGCATGGCAATTTTGATCCCTGAAAGCGCTCATTCTTGTTTCATTCTGGAGGTGAAGAGCGAACAACCGCATCAGCGTTATGTGTTCTATGATTTTGAGTGTCGTCAGGATCATGGAGAGCATGTCGCAAATTATATTTGTTGTATAGACTTTGAAGGAAATTCCTGGTCTTTTGCTGGTGAGAAATGCGTTGAGGCCTTTTTTCAAAAGTTTCGGACCCCCAAGTACAAGGGTTATACATTCATTGCTCACAACTCGAAGGGGTATGAAGGTTACCTGCTGATGCAATATTTAATTAAACAAGGCGTAACACCCCATTTAATCACACAGGGTAGTAAGCTTTTATGTTTTACTGATGCGGCTTTTGAGCAGCGGTATATTGATTCTCTTTCTTTCATCACAATGAAATTGAGCGCCATGCCGGCCGCCTTAGGTTTTGAAAATTCAAAGAAAGGTTACTTTCCCCATTTTTGGAATAAAATTGAAAACCAAAATTACATCGGTCTGTACCCGCCTCCCGTTTGTTATGGTGTTGACACGATGATGGAAAAGGAGAGGACGGAATTTATGCAATGGTACAACAGCGTGGCTGGGGGGGGTGTTTGACTTTAAAAAAGAAATGGCCGAGTACTGCCAGAATGACGTCGTCATACTGCGTGAAGCTTGTTTGAGATTCCGTGCTGAGGTTCTTAGGAGCACAGGCCTGGATCCCTTCCAGTGTGTGACCATAGCATCTGTATGCATGAAACAATACTGTGCAAGCTTTTTACCCAAAGACACAATTGCTATAACATCATCAGACAATTACATCCGGCAGCAGAAGTCGTTTTCCACACCGGGCATTTAATAGTTAGAATATTTGAGCTACCGTGACAATATTTTCATCCAGCATGCTCTGAATCAGGGGGAAGTTAAGATGGGACCTTATTATTTGGATGGTTATTCCGAGTCATATGGTGTACGCAAGGCGTACGAACTGGCTGGGTGTTACTGGCATGGCTGTCCAGTCTGCTACAATCCAAGCACAATTCAAACGCAGATTAATTTGAATTGTGGTACCCTGTATGCCCAATTTCTAGAAAAAGTTGAAAATCTGCATAATACTTACAATCTGCAGGTAATTGTGATGTGGGAGCATGAATGGGTAAGGCTTAAAAGGGAAAGTGAAACTGTTCATGCGTTTCTTAAAAATCACAACTACCTCGAACGAATGAACCCACGTGATGCACTGTTTGGCGGCAGAACTAACGCACTTCAACTTTATTACAAAGCCCAAGAAGGTGAACAAATCCATTATTTTGATTTTACCAGCCTGTACCCATTTGTGAATAAAACAAAAATTTACCCTACAGGCCACCCCACAATCATTTTCCAGGACTTTGGCCCGCTCGAAAACTATTTTGGCTTGGTCAAAGCGAGGGTAATTCCCCCGCGGCAACTTTACCTTCCAGTGTTGCCTTATAGGGTGTCGGGAAAGTTAATGTTTCCACTTTGCAGGAAGTATGCTGAATCTGAATGCCAAGGTGTCTGTGAACATTGCGATAAACAGCGCTCTCTCAGCAGCGTCTGGTGCACCGTTGAACTAATCAAAGCTGTGGAGAAGGGCTACAAAATTGACAAGATTTTCGAAATTTGGCATTTTTCACAGCGTTCTGATTCTCTATTCAGCGAATACATCAAAACGCATTTAAAGGGTGAACAAGAGGCATCAGGATACCCCTCTTGGGTATTCAGTGATGCTGACAAAGAGGCTTACATCAAAATGTACTGGGAGAAAGAGGGCGTTCGATTGGATCCAAACAACATTTCGGTCAACAAAGCCAAAAGACAAATATCAAAATTATTTTTAAACAGTCTTTGGGGGAAATTTGGCCAGAGAGTTAACCAAATGAACACGGCCTTGGTTAGTGATTCTGAGCATTTTTTAGAATTAATTTTTTCGGATGAGTATGATATCTCACATTTTTCATTTCTTACAGAGGATGTCGCTCTTGTCCAGTGGAAACAGGCATAGGGTTTTCCAGTACCCCCCAAATATGGCAATGTGTTCATTGCAGCGTTCACCACGGCCTAGCTCGCCTGGAATTGTACTCTGTCATGGAGAAATTGTCTGACAGGGTTTTGTATCATGACACTGATTCGGCAATCTTCGTGTGTCGCCCCGGTGACTGGGTTCCTCCCCTTGGGGACTTTCTAGGTGAGCTAACGAGCGAGCTAGACCCTGGTGATCACATTGTTGAATTTGCATCTGGAGGCCCAAAGACTTACGGCTATGAGACAATGCTTGGTAAAACTTGCATGACAGTTAAAGGTGTAACCCTCCACAGTGCTGACAAACAGGCTGTCAATCCTTCATCCCTCACAGATTTGGTGAGCCATTACGTACAGAATCAGTTGGCGCCAGCCCGTGAAATTTCAACAACCACACAGCAAATTGTACGCAATAAAAGAGGCTTTACGCTCACAAACCATTCAGTTAATAAAAAATTTAGAGTGGTGTACAACAAATGAGTTCTGCAGCCGGATTTTAAAGACTTTACCATATGGCTTCTAACGCTGTGTTTGGGGGTGAGGGGTTTGACAACCGTCTTCAACATCCGTTTTCTTGCATCGTATCAGGACCATTAAACTGTGGCAAAAGTGTCTTTGTCAGAAAGTTGCTGGAAAATGCCCCCCATGTACTGTCATGTGTGCCGCAGAATATTGTATGGTTTTATTCATGCTGGCAACCTATGTATGATGATTTGCGCCGGAAAATAAAGAATTTACATTTTGTTGAAGGCCTGCCTGAATCATTGACCGATGAAGCACTGCTTCCTTTGCATAAAACCAATTTGGTTATCATTGATGATCTCATGGAAGCTGCCAGTAATAGCCCTGAAATCGAAAAGGCCTTTGTCAAGTATACGCATCACAGAAATATGAGCATTATTTACCTGATGCAAAACCTTTTTTTCCAGGGTAAAAAGAGCAGCGCAATAAATCAAAATGCCAACTATATGATTCTGTTTAAAAACCCTAGAGATAAATTACAAATTAATGTTTTAGCGTGGCAGATGTACCCCAGACACTCCAATTTTTTTCTGGAGTCTTTTGAAGATGCGACTAAGAGCCCTTACGGTTATATATTGGTGGATCTCAAAGCTCAAACACCAGAGCAGTGTCGTCTTAGAACCGGTTTGTTCCCTCCAGAGTGGCCTGTTGTTCATCTACCGAGGAAAAAAAGTGATGTCAGACCGAATCCTGCGACATTTGTTGCTTCTAAAAGTGCTATTTGAAGGCAAAGCACGTCAGCGAAGCGCCATTCTTCAATCTGCCAGCCCAGAACTGATAAAAACTATTTGTGAAATTGCGCTCAATATTTTACATGGCAATATACCCCTAACAAGGCATCAACTGAAAAGGCTAAAGAGGCAGCGGTCCGGAATCAAGATTCTGGCTAACACAAAACGCTCGATTAAACATAAAAGAGCTGTGATCCAAAAGGGGGGATTTCTTCCTCCGCTTCTCAGTGTGGCGATACCCTTTCTGACCAGCTTGATAGCATCACGTAATAGCTGAAATGGATCATGCCCAAAAAATGTTTCTTGTACCTCAACATCAACTGGATAAATTAAAGAACCTTTCGTTTACACCCGCACCCATACGGCAAACTGTGGAAAATGAATTGGATCAATCCATCCACGAAATCCTATCGAGGACTGATGTGGGCCCGTACGAGAAGGCGAAAGAGTACGCGGTTGCTTTACAGAGATTCATCGCTGTTGTTAAGCAAGGTGAAAAAGAATCAAACATTGTGACATTATCTCTACCCACTGATGGTGTGGAAGAACCCAATACCAAAGATGATCAGGCGCATGGGCCCAATGCCTTGGTTCAAGATGTGATAAAAAGTGTTCCGTCAAGAAGCAAAAAAAATGCCACATATGTCTTGGAAAAAATCGCCAAATCGGGAGATGTTGCAACATGGAATGATTAAGGGGAATTTGTTTTCAGAGGGACAGCTATGAGCGAAT
Organism: Gymnothorax javanicus; assembly: GCA_029692085.1. Classification (NCBI taxonomy): domain Eukaryota; kingdom Metazoa; phylum Chordata; class Actinopteri; order Anguilliformes; family Muraenidae; genus Gymnothorax; species Gymnothorax javanicus. The sequence continues at coordinate 7,491 of JAFJMP010000080.1, read as the reverse complement.
CACATATGTTGGATCTTATAAAAAATATTACAGCACCTCAGAAGGTTTCTGATGATAGAAGACCATTTGGATGGCAGAAATTTATTGAGGCTTTAGCTATAATTAATATGCCTCTTTCAGTCGTGCCAAATCAGCAGGTCCGCAACAAAATAAGTACTCATAAAAAAAAAAATAAAATAAAACGCCGAGCAAGTCACTTTTGAAGACAATGGATACAAGTGCTAAAGCCACAGGCCACGAGTTTCCTTCGCCAGCCTTTTCAAGTCCCGTATTAGACCGTAATGCATGGCTAAGTTTTAATGTATAGCTTCAATGCAATAAATGACGTGCTGTGACAAAAAAAAATTTTTTAATTACTTTTATTGTTTTTTCAATAAATTACATAAAATTATACTTTTGCTAAAGCGTCTCTTCACTTACAAGCATGACATGATTTAAAAGTTATAAAAGAATTTGCAGTCTGAACACATGACAACATATTTTTTACACATTTATCTAAACGTATTTCATTAACATACTTAGAAACCATAAAATCGTTCATTTTTTTATTATCAGAGTACAGAGCTATAATTCTACTAAATGGTATTCCTTTGGACCTGTGGTGTAAGTAAAAAAAAGCAGTGTTGCCTGCACATGGCGCTGAGGGGGTCTTGCACCTGTATAGCGCTGTAGACAATTCGATCACAGTTCTTTTGCAGAAAAATATTGATGTTGTCTGGGAAATAAATGTAGTCCGGAGGGTTTCCGTAGGAATCAAAGAATTCTCCCGTTTTGTCATCTTCCACATAGAGAGCCAACCAGTGTTCTCCAGGCTTGTTTCGGGGGTGTGTATTCACAACATACGATGCAGGAAAATCACGTAATTTGTTACCGGGTAGCTCATCACTGGCAACGACTCCTTTAAACATTTTTCCCGTACATGGATTGTTACTCAAAATCGCAGTAAGTTCTTTGGTGTTCATAATTAATAATAATCGTACAATACATTTCTCCTCTGGTTCACCTCAATGATGTTATCAAAAACAGCATAGACAATCAAATTTACAGTTCTAGGAAGCGGTATCCTGAATCGCAGCTCCAACCGTATTTTACCGCTATTAATTAATGACAGATGCTGTCGACAGCCTTCATTGGGGGCAAGGTCGAAAGCATAAAGGGTGTAACCATCTGTATATTCCTGACGGTTTATCAACAGGGGTTGGTCCTTCAAATGGCGCCCAGAGGCCTGGACAAGGCTGTAGTACTCCCGAACTGCGCTAGCATTGTTAAAATCAGGTTGAAAAGGCTTCAATGGAAATTGTTGCCCATTGACATACAATGCTACAAATTCAGCATAGTAGTGCCTGAAGTTAAATGGGTTCTTGTTATAAACCCCCGTAAATGCATCGTTGTCAACTAAACCTATAATAATAGTTTTGGGAAGCTGTCCGAGGAATAAATTCTCCTGATTGCATACACGGCTACCAGCGGCTAGCGAAAAGGTCTTGAGGTTAACCCGCTCTATTGGGTATTTAGCGTTAGCGGTCAACAGAGCCTGCGCATGTCCGAGTTTCACGGCCAGTGATACTGTGACTTTTTTCACAAACAGTGATGCAGAAACCAATTTAAGCTTGTATTGTTCTTGATTGGGGGAAATCAAGCAAAAGTCATCCTTGCCCCGTACCATTTTAATTTTAATATCAACTCCATTTATCAGCATCCTTTCTTGAAAAAACATGTCAGCGTGTATATGACCGAGCATCTCAAACGTATTGCTGGCGGCTGTGTATAAGCTTCTGTTGTTTAGACCCACGTTGGTCTGGGTCACGGTGTTTCCATCCATGTTCCAGCTGGTATCTTTGTAAAAGAGTCCAGATGTGAATTGGTTTGACAAAGTCTCATCTCCATAATTCAGTAGGCGTTCAAGAATGGCCCTATAAGGATACGTATTGCTGGCCTGTGTGATCAACCGATCCCCAAGCGTAATATCCACTTGTGAAAAAATAGTGGCAATGGGGTAATTGATGATGCTGACATTATTAGTTTGATCAATATTGCTGCCATCGGCTCGCGTGATTTTGCATCGAAGGTGAAGTAAAGTATTGTTCAAGTCAACATAATCTTCACCGTTCCCGGCAATGAAGAACTCGACAGGGCCTGTGTCTGAAACGGCCGACAATGGCGGTATTTCCGCATAAATGTTCTTTTCTATACTTGTTTGAGTGTATGGAACTGCAAAAAGATCCAATTCTGACTTCATGCATTCCTCTGACATGCTGTGTATGAACGCCATTGTTTAAAAAATGAGCCTGCTTTTCCTCGTAAGCTTCTTTTACTTAGTTTGTTTTGTCCTCTTTCTCTTGCTCTTTCCAAATGCGCGTGGAGTGCTTGTTGCCTTTCGTTTTTTAGACTTAATGGAGACACGCCCTCCTGGCGGTCTTTTCTGATAGCGTCGTGCCATACCATGAGACCTGACCCTTCCTGACTGTCAGTTTGTAAGCGGCTCGCTACAACTTTATTTATCACGTCTTTAGCTATGCTCTTAGCGGCCGAGGCTAAATGTGGTTTGGCTATATTGAACCCTGTCTTAAGTAGCGGTAGAGCCATCCGGAATAAACCTCTGAAAATTCCTCCAAGGCCGCTGCCATACATGACAGTACCATCCTTAAAGCCGGGCAACCCATTGCCTGCCTGTGTCGTGTAATATTCAACGTATCTGTGCGGGTCTGTGAAGAGTACAGGGCTCTTCATATTTTACTCGTGATAGCGATGCTTTACCGGTCTGAAGTGTAGCTTTGTAATGACTTTTCCGTAACGAAAGTTTATGCTCTGGTTTTGATCCATTTTCATTTCAATGGTTATGTCATCAATGTGCTGTTTGCCCACCGGTACGTAGTGTGGCTTTTCATAAGTCATTGTGACCACTTCGTTGTTTGTTCCTGATATCTCAACACAGCGCAAGAGGGGAACAAAACTATCTCCGACTCTATGGTGCTCAATAATGTCTGTGTAAATGAAAATTGTGTAGAAACCGGCGCGAATATCAGCCGGATGTGGCGCACATGGATTCTCATGGCTCAATTTGACACCTGGGTCAAGGCCTAGAATTTCAGCTAGTTTTCCAGTTGCAGCAAATGAAACTCCTGGCAGGGCTACAATTTTAACTCTATTTTTAATGCTCGAGTAAACCAGTTCAATGCCATCCTTGTTTACTGTAGAGCGGTTGTTCATTTCGTTAACTATTTCGACTATAGTCTTATAATAACCTGGGGAAATTTCATGATATCTCCTGTCTTGATTTATATTATTACGTGTGATAAAATGACAGTCTTTGTTTGATAATATGTCCCAAGTATGCGGGTACTGTATTTCAGCTCAGCCAACCTCCCACTCTCCTCGTAGTTCAATAGGTCTGGCAAACTTGGTCGTATAGCTTGAAATCTTGTTTTCAGGGTAAGTTTGCAAGGATGCATTACTCGGGAGAGTAACGTAGAAATCTGTCTCCTCCATGGTCATTTACTGTCTGTCGTAGTGCATGCTTTTAAAAATATTTTTAAGATTAAATGTCGACCACGTGACTTGCAGGTATCTGGCTGTTAAATTTTTCAGGCCATCCAACCCATTTTACGAAGATCAGCTTTTTTCCCTTTACTCTCTTCTGCGCAATGATTTTTTCAACCTTAAATGCTTTATCTTTACTCACAGTTACCCTCTGTAATTCAGCCTCATAAAATGTACCGTCAATGTCTTCACCATTGCAATCCTTCAACTTGTATACGGGTGGGATTCTGTGAACCCGTTCAGCCACTGTGAAATATTCATCCGTATAAATCTGCTCATAACCTTTAGCAAATGTCCCTCGTACTTTTGAAACACGGACTGTATCGCCCTTCTCAAATTTAAACTTTTGCTTTTTAAGCCTTTTTGGAAAGGGGCCGCATATGGTTTTAAAAACATTAAAGGCATTAGCTTCATTTACATCAATAGGTTTCATTTTAATAGTACTGTGATGGCTGTTATTATACGATAGGACCAAGTGCTGTATTACGTCAATGTACTTGTGCGTATTATGTGCATTGAAGTATCTCCATATCCTGGTTTTAAGAGTCCTGTTAAATCGCTCCACTACTGAAGCTTTCTTATCATTGCCTGTGGCAAAATGCGTTATTTGATATTGTTTCATCAGCTTCTGAAAATCCCTTTTGAAAAACTCCGTACCTTTGTCAGTTTGTAGTTTTTTGGGCCTGCGGCCTTGTGCAAGTATGGCTTGGAAGGCCCGAGTCACTTCCTTGCCACTTTTGTTCTTATGAAGACAAACCCATGCAAATTTTGATAAGACATCTATGCAGGTCAGCATAAATTTAATATTATCATTATGCTGGGATAAACTTGACATGTCGACTAAATCGGCTTGCCATTGCGCATCAATATTTGAGACAAAAACCATGTTCCTCTTGAAATTAACTCTGGCTGTCTTGTGTAAGGTGTATGTATCTTCCCCAGACAACCACTCTGTAAGCTTCTTGTTGGAAATTCTTAACCCTTTAGTTTCCAGCAAACCCCTTTGCAATCTTTCTTTCCCACCAAAAGACCCAGGATTCTCAGGGGTATAATAAACAGACTTCAAACACTCCTGAACATCCATCTTCACCACTAAAGCAAAAAATGACACGATACCCAAAACAGTGCATTTAATATCGTTATTTTATGAAAAATTGGTGTAAAACAGACAAAAATGTGCAGAAAATTTGTTATGTCATACTTTATCGTCATCCCACAAGCTTTCTTGCATCGCCCCCAAAATCTCCCAGAAATCTCTCCGGACCTCATCATCAGTCTTGTTGCCAACGTGCCCCAAGTCATGGTGTTTAATTTCCTGTAGCTTCCCCCTGATGTACGGCTCATCCTTGAGGTCCGAAAGAATAGTGTCGACAGCCCCTTCGACGTGTGGTATTGGTAAGTAAACGCTTGACGCTTGAACAACCTTGAAATGAAATGGAATAGAGGAAAAGTGGTTGAAAAAGTACTTTTATTATTATTTAAAACATATTAATCATAAAAGGTACAAAATGCACACAGAACATATACTTTTAAATTCAAATATTACACCATAAATGAACCATCTTTTACATTGTAACGGTTTGCTCTAATTTGAATTCATTACAATTTGTTCAAGAGAGAAACTATAAAATAAAAAATAAAAACATGTATGAACATCATAGGAACGTTAGCAATACATATATTTCACAGTCCAAATTTAACATTGTGAATGAACTGTTTAAACTTTCTCTTCTTTGAACTGGTCAATGGGGTTTGATTCCCGCACGATGCGTTCTTCATCGGCATCCTCTTTGACCTGATGAGATGCTCCCCCTGAGTTTCCCTCAAACTTCTCACTCAGGCGTATCCTCACTGCCTCCATGACCTGCCAGTGCTTGAAATCCTCAAACACTTTATCGGCTTGAACCAGCGCATCCAACAGCAAAGATTCATCTTTTTTACAACAGTAAAACTTGTTATAATTTGCACACAGTTTTGAGTTCACCAACGTGTAAAGACTTTCCCTTACAATCAGTCTTTCCAGTTTTCCATCCTTTGCATCCTCTGTTGACGCCAGCACACTCATCATGTGCCTGCTTGGACGATTAGGTGAGTCGGAAGAAAAATCGAAGCGCTTCTGAGAACCGGTGGCGACATACGCGTAGGCTGTTTTCAAATTATACCAGTCATGAATGTCGACAAATACACCACGTTTTCCAATGGAGTCAAAGTCCTCGTCTGCATACAGATTAAAAAAAAGAATTTCTGGAACATCGCCATCCATGTAAATGTGGTAGCCGCAGCGGGGCTCCTTCGGATGAGCAGAGCCACCCCACTCATGGTGCATCACCCGCGAAAGGGCTCTTGACATTGCAGCGAAAGGTTTCTTTGGACCCTGCGGTACAGTTTGCAGTTGGGCCTTGGTCCCCGCAGATACAGGTGTTGAAGTCAAAGACATGTTTATCGGTTTAAAAGCTTCCAGTTTTTTCAGTGTGCCAAGTTAGATCAGCTCAAAGACCGCTACAAGTTAGATGAGCTTAAAGGCCACGTTTTATACAAGTCCTGAAGGCGGGCTTTGACTCCAATTTTCTATCAGCGCACGCGCTTTGAACATTGCCCCATCACATCACATACACACACACCCACAGAACCAGCCCCGCCCCCTTTGACTTCCCTCACTCACTCACTCCGCCTGCACACAGAGTGTGTGAGACAGAGAGAGAGAGAGAGAGAGAGAGAGAGAGAGAGAAGACCTATGGAATGAGAAGACTTTGGAAACCAGCCTTATTTTGCATCAAACTTTCGACAACTAACTTAGAAAAACTTTTTTTCTCCACTTACATCTCTCAGGGCAGACTTTACCGGTAAATAATTTTATCTTTCCTTATTCTGTTCACATATTCACAGCTATTTCAAATGTACTTCATTCATTACTCTCCAGTTTTAACACTTCTTGCTTTCATTTTTTCGCTTCAAAACACTATTTCACTAACATTTTTTTTTTTTTTGCTTTAAAACATTATTTTACTAAAATATCGCGAGCAACTTTAAAACACTCTCCTTTTCTTTCCTTATTCTGTTCACATATTCACAGCTATTTCAAATGTACTTCATTCATTACTCTCCAGTTTTTAACACTCCTTGCTTTCATTTTTTAGCTTTAAAACACTATTTTACTAACATATCGCCAGCAACTTTAAAACACTCTCATTTTCTTTCCTTATTCTGTTCACATATTCAGAGCTATTTTATTCATTACTCTCCAGTTTTTAACACTCCTTGCTTTCATTTTTTAGATTTAAAACACTATTTTAAAAACATTTTTTGCTTTAAAACACTATTTTACGAACATGTCGCCAGCAACTTTAAAACACTCCGAATTTTAACCCTCTTTCGTTTCCCCACGACCAACAAACGCTTGAAATAAAGTTTCACCACTTATCACTTCCATTTCCCCACCACTCAAATAATACACGTTTAAAAAGCACTAAACAATAATACAATTAAATAAATGCTGGAAAAGAGTTATCCCAAAAAGGAGGGAGGGAGGGTGACTGTGCTGAATTACCCCACACAGCTGGGGGGGGAGGGGGAGGTGGCAGAGGGGGTGATACAGAATAAACTATAATAACCTCATTAAAAAATGAACTCATATGACCTCATCAACTCATCAAAAAGCCATCAATCAAATTTTGACAGAAACCGTATCATATTATCTCTCTCTTCCCTCAGTATGCAAGAGCAGTGTCACTGAAAGGCAGAATAAAAACAGCTGTTTACCATGGTCCCTTAGTATGCAAGAGCAGTGTCACTGAAAGGCAGAATAAAAACAGCTGTTTAGCATGGTCCCTTAGTATGCAAGAGCAGTGTCACTGAAAGGCAGAATAAAAACAGCTGTTTACCATGGTCCCATAGTATGCAAGAGCAGTGTCACTGAAAGGCAGAATAAAACAGCTGTTTACCATGGTCCCT
>JAFJMP010000079.1:61326-95588 GCA_029692085.1 Gymnothorax javanicus | reverse complement strand
CTCACTCACTTGTCTCCCACTACGCGGACCCGGGTGCCATTAGATCGCCCTCATCCACATTCCATTATTACCTCCGCCAAGCACGTCATGTTTTCACCTCTGTTTCACTGTCAACAGGACACCTCAGAAAGTCGTGAATCAATGGCTCATAATTTGGTGGGATGGTAGGTGGTAGTCAAGGATGAGTTGATTTAATTTTGGAAGTGATTGGGAACATATTCCCCATATCGTCCAGAGGAAGTTAAATTCACATGAATAGAATGATCCATTATGAAATGAACAGATTTTATTAACATTTCAGTCTTGAATATAATCTACACTAATGTAGAATGCACTATAGCTGTTGGTGATCTGGATAATATTCTTGTGGATCCACAACCAATACTGACATTTGGCGTGGCGGAAGTATGCACTCTTCGAGTGCTTTTCCAGTTTTCAAAATGAGCAGCTGCTCTGGGGAATCAGGACTGTTTCATCCGTTCAACATGGCATGGATGTGTTGTGGATCATATTTTAGTATTACTCATCATGTTCATCAGGAAATTAAAAATCATGATCAGTAACCACATTATGTAAGCAGCACACACACACACACACACACACGCACACACAAGCAGATAACTCACACAGAAGCAAATGATTTCTGTAGCTTTGATTAATATCTGTTCAGTTGATTTAATCAATAACTGTTCAGTTGATTTCTGTAGCTCGTTGATTATTTGTTCAGTAGAATCATTAGTTATATAAATATATACACATTACTTGAAACATAATCAGTTGAGCAATTTACGTATCTATTTGTATCCTATTTTTTGAATGTATTTTTCTTTACCTTTAAAATATACATCTGTGCCGCCAATATTTTTAAAAAATCCTGTAGAAACGCGACAATCAATAAGGGAAGGGAAAGCGATAAGAGATAACCAGGGTAATGTGATTGGAAGGATTTTATACAAATAAGTAACTGTCACTAACATGACTGTGTCCCCTGCCGCATGTACATATTGGTGCTAAATATGAGCAAAATTAATTCGACTGGTTCTTGAGATATTGCGTAAACAAAGGTTTGAAGGCAAAATCTCGTAATTGCCCTGTCATCTTGAAAATGACCTCAAGGTCACCAAAATCGACTGGTGGCCCAGAAGCCCCCCACAAGTACACATTGGTGGCAAATATGAGCAAAAAAAGATCCACTGGTTCTCGAGATATTTGCGATAACACCAGCGGGACGGGACGTGCGTATGGATGGATGGATGGAGCTGAATATCATATCCCCGCTCGCGGTGGTGGGAATACCAAAAGGCCATCTGGAATGGCGTAGTAGTGTTTTTGTCATACAAGGACAACTCCAGGCTTTTGGTCATTGTGTCATCATGAGCTGAAATAAAGTCTGATCACTATCAGAAGATTCTGCCTCTCTGCAATTATGTGAGGAGAAGAGGGCCTCGAAAACACAAAAACATATCTGTTGTGGTTCCCCATTCAGATGGCGTGGAAATATGGCGCATTCCCTTCATTGATAAAATGCACCACTCAGTGTAATTCTTTCAAGGTGTGAAGTGTTTCCACAGTGACAGCATTTCAATGTTCATTAAGGATTCACAGGACAAGCGAGTGCTTTGCAAAAATTCTTCAGTTTTATTGCCTCATATTGGCGGAATGATGATGACAATTACAACAGCAAGGGACTCTTTCCCAAAATTTACACATCATTTGTAAGATTTGCTTTTCACTATGGGCAGAAAAAAAAAAAAAAAAAAAAGAAGAGCTTACAGCACCTGGTATTCCCAGGTGGTCACCCATCAAGTACTAACCAGGCCCTACCCAGCTTAGCTGCCGAGATCAGGCGAGATCGGGCGTTTTCTGGGTGGTATGGCCATAAGCCAAAAGCAGCCCAACAAATCCAGGCTACAATATGCGCTTACATCATTCCTAGGTAACAATACTTTCAACTTCTAACCTTTTCGGGTGATACAAGCCATATGAAATTCAAATAGCGAACAAAGGGTGCATGCAAACATGCTATTCTTCTTGAAAGGCGGCTCGCCTTTTAATTAGAGCAGTCGCTTAGCTATGGCGTTATTCGGCTTCTCTGCATATAAGCTGCATACAGCATAGACATCATTGTCCAAAAGGCTCTGACGGCGCACAAAGGGAACCCCACTCATTGATTGTGCCACTAATAGTGAGAGAAATAGATATGCCAAATGTCTCTGACTCATATAACAGTAATAACTCAAAGTACTGCAACTTCCTGAACTATCCTGCCACAGTGTAAAGTTTCCCAAAAGCGTAATTCGTACACGGTCAGTGTTTCTGACTAGGCCTAAGCAAGTTAGCATCTGTGCTTTTGGAAAATGTACCCCAGATTAGCAGGCCAACCATCTCATAAAAACTGCTACGAGCTAATAGCAACTGTTGCTACTGTAATTCACATTCATAATACACCTTGACTAGGTCGTTCAACCGATAAATCATCTCAAAATTTATAATTTGAGCACTTTCGTCAGGATACTGCATTATTAACTAACGCCCGCGCAGTCATATTTATTCGCCCGAATGACTAGCTAATTCATAAGCTGACTATGATCACTTACAAATAAAGCTGACCAGCGTAACCTTAGTCAGGCTGCGCAGATCACGGACTTAGATAGCTAATTAGCGACATGACACGCAGCAAGGGTAAACATCAGATTGAAAAAAAAAAAAAAAAAAAAAAACTGGCTTTCGCCGTCCGCTCTTGATTACCTGCTCGCCCCACTGCTGCATATGGGTGTGCGAAGACAAAAAATAAAAATAAACAAAAAAAATCTCACTCATCAGGCATGTTTACTCTTGCTTCGTCTTCTGCTCAAATGACTCTCTGTTCTTAGATGCCTCAGGTGTATCAGTGCTGTTACGTCACTGAGGAAGGAATGATTGGTCACAGTACATCACAGCAGCAAAGCGAGGGGAGAAGGGATACTTTTCACAACATAAACAGAAAGTATGCAGCTGTATCACGGTCAAGATTTGTTTTTTTTTTTTTAATAAAAAATCTCAGCCAGGTCTCAGGTAGGTTCGACAAATGTTCGTGAGTATTAGACACGGATTGAAAAGCTACTCTAAAATGCAGGTGCCCATGATAGAGATGTTTTTCAATCAAAGCGCTCTTTAAATAAGGTGAAATACACGATTAGACCGTACTATGTCTCGAATGCGGACTCTTACGAGGCGAAAATACGCTGTTATTTACTCGGCACATGCGTAGCTTCTGCTGTGATTAAGTTTAAGCTCACTCACTTGTCTCCCACCACCACGCGGACCCGGTGCCATTAGATCGCCCTCATCCACATTCCATTATTACCTCCGCCAAGCACGTCATGTTTTTCACCTCTGTTTCACTGTCAACAGGACACCTCAGAAAGTCGTGAATCAATGGCTCATAATTTGGTGGGATGGTAGGTGGTAGTCAAGGATGAGTTGATTTAATTTTGGAAGTGATTGGGAACATATTCCCCATATACGTCCAGAGGAAGTTAAATTCACATGAATAGAATGATGATCCATTATGAAATGAACAGATTTTATTAACATTTCAGTCTTGAATATAATCTACACTAATGTAGAATGCACTATAGCTGTTGGTGATCTGGATAATATTCTTGTGGATCCACAACCAATACTGACATTTGGCGTGGCGGAAGTATGCACTCTTCCGAGTGCTTTTCCAGTTTTCAAAATGAGCAGCTGCTCTGAGGGAATCAGGACTGTTTCATCCGTTCAACATGGCATGGATGTGTTGTGGATCATATTTTAGTATTACTCATCATGTTCATCAGGAAATTAAAAATCATGATCAGTAACCACATTATGTAAGCAGCAGTAACACACACACACACACACACACACACACACACAAGCAGATAACTCACACAGAAGCAAATGATTTCTGTAGGCTTTGATTAATATCTGTTCAGTTGATTTAATCAATAACTGTTCAGTTGATTTCTGTAGCTCGTTGATTATTTGTTCAGTAGAATCATTAGTTATATAAATATATACACATTACTTGAAACATAATCAGTTGAGCAATTTACGTATCTATTTGTATCCTATTTTTTGAATGTATTTTTCTCTACCTTTAAAATATACATCTGTGCACCGCCAATATTTTTTAAAAATCCTGTAGAAACGCGACAATCAATAAGGGAAGGAAAGCGATAAGAGATAACCAGGGTAATGTGATTGGAAGGATTTTATACAAATAAGTAACTGTCACTAACATGACTGTGTCCCCTGCCGCATGTACATATTGGTGCTAAATATGAGCAAAATTGGTCGACTGGTTCTTGAGATATTGCGTAAACAAAAGGTTTCTGAAGGCAAAATCTCGTAATTGCCCTGTCATCTTGAAAATGACCTCAAGGTCACCAAAATCGACTGGTGGCCCAGAAGCCCCCCAAGTACACATTGGTGGCAAATATGAGCAAAAAAAAGATCCACTGGTTCTCGAGATATTGCGATAACACCAGCGGGGACGGACGTGCGTATGGATGGATGGATGGAGCTGAATATCATATCCCCCCGCTCATGGTGGTGGGAATACCAAAAGGCCATCTGGAATGGCGTAGTAGTGTTTTTGTCATACAAGGACAACTCCAGGCTTTTGGTCATTGTGTCATCATGAGCTGAAATAAAGTCTGATCACTATCAGAAGATTCTGCCTCTCTGCAATTATGTGAGGAGAAGAGGGCCTCGAAAACACAAAAACATATCTGTTGTGGTTCCCCATTCAGATGGCGTGGAAATATGGCGCATTCCCTTCATTGATAAAATGCACCACTCAGTGTAATTCTTTCAAGGTGTGAAGTGTTTCCACAGTGACAGCATTTCAATGTTCATTAAGGATTCACAGGACAAGCGAGTGCTTTGCAAAAATTCTTCAGTTTTATTGCCTCATATTGGCGGAATGATGATGACAATTACAACAGCAAGGGACTCTTTCCCAAAATTTACACATCATTTGCAAGATTTGCTTTTCACTATGGGCAGAAAAAAAAAAAAAAAAAAAAAAAAAAAAGAGCTTACAGCACCTGGTATTCCCAGGTGGTCACCCATCAAGTACTAACCAGGCCCTACCCAGCTTAGCTGCGAGATCAGGCGAGATCGGGCGTTTTTTCTGGGTGGTATGGCCATAAGCCAAAGCAACCCAACAAATCCAGGCTACAATATGCCGCTTACATCATTCCTAGATAACAATACTTTCAACTTCTAACCTTTTTCGGGTGATACAAGCCATATGAAATTCAAATAGCGAACAAAGGGTGCATGCAAACATGCTATTCTTCCTTGAAAGGGGCTCGCCTTTTAATTAGAGCAGTCGCTTAGCTATGGCGTTATTCGGCTTCTCTGCATATAAGCTGCATACAGCATAGACATCATTGTCCAAAAGGCTCTGACGGCGCACAAAGGGAACCCCACTCATTGATTGTGCCACTAATAGTGAGAGAAATAGATATGCCAAATGTCTCTGACTCATATAACAGTAATAACTCAAAAGTACTGCAACTTCCTGAACTATCCTGCCACAGTGTAAAGTTTCCCAAAAGCGTAATCGTACATGGTCAGTGTTTCTGACTAGGCCTAAGCAAGTTAGCATCTGTGCTTTTTGGAAAATGTACCCCAGATTAGCAGGCCAACCATCTCAAAAAAAACTGCTACGAGCTAATAGCAACTGTTGCTACTGTAATTCACATTCATAATACACCTTGACTAGGTCGTTCAACAGATAAATCATCTCAAAATTTATAATTTGAGAGCACTCGTCAGGATACTGCATTATTAACTAACGCCCAGCGCAGTCATATTTATTCGCCGAATGACTAGCTAATTCATAGCTGACTGACTATGATCATATACAAATAAAGCTGACCAACGTAACCTTAGTCAGGCTGCGCAGATCACGGACTTAGATAGCTAATTAGCGACATGACACGCAGCAAGGGTAAACATCAGATTGAAAAAAAAAAAAAAAAAAAACTGGCACTTTCGCCGTCCGCTCTTGATTACCTGCTCGCCCCCACTGCTGCATATGGGTAATGCGAAGACAAAAAAAATAAAAATAAACAAAAAGAAAAATCTCACTCATCAGGCATGTTTACTCTTGCTTCGTCTTCTGCTCAAATGACTCTCTGTTCTTAGATGCCTCAGGTGTATCAGTGCTGTTCGTCACTGAGGAAGGAATGATTGGTCACAGTACATCACAGCAGCAAAGCGGGAGAAGGGATACTTTTCACAACATAAACAGAAAGTATGCAGCTGTATCACGGTCAAGATTTGTTTTTTTTTTTTTTAATAAAAGATCTCAGCCAGGTCTCAGGTAGGTTCGACAAATGTTCATGAGTATTAGACACGGATTGAAAAGCTACTCTAAAATGCAGGTGCCCATGATGGAGATGTTTTTCAATCAAACGCTGTTTAAATAAGGTGAAATACACGATTAGACCGTATTATGTTCGAATGCGGACTCTTACAGGCGAAAATACTTCTGTTATTACTCGGCACATGCGTAGCTTCTGCTGTGATTAAGTTTTAAGTTCACTCACTTGTCTCCCACCACCACGCGGACCCGGCTGCCATTAGATCGCCCTCATCCACATTCCATTATTACCTCCGCCAAGCACGTCATGTTTTTCACCTCTGTTTCACTGTCAACAGGACACCTCAGAAAGTTGTGAATCAATGGCTCATAATTTGGTGGGATGGTAGGTGGTAGTCAAGGATGAGTTGATTTAATTTTGGAAGTGATTGGGAACATATTCCCATATCGTCCAGAGGAAGTTAAATTCACATGAATAGAATGATGATCCATTATGAAATGAACAGATTTTATTAACATTTCAGTCTTGAATATAATCTACACTAATGTAGAATGCACTATAGCTGTTGGTGATCTGGATAATATTCTTGTGGATCCACAACCAATACTGACATTTGGCGTGGGAAGTATGCACTCTTCGAGTGCTTTTCCAGTTTTCAAAATGAGCAGCTGCTCTGGGGAATCAGGACTGTTTCATCCGTTCAACATGGCATGGATGTGTTGTGGATCATATTTTAGTATTACTCATCATGTTCATCAGGAAATTAAAAATCATGATCAGTAACCACATTATGTAGCAACACACACACACACACACACACACACACACCCCCCCACACACAAGCAGATAACAGTTCACACAGAAGCAAATGATTTCTGTAGGTTTGATTAATATCTGTTCAGTTGATTTAATCAATATCTGTTCAGTTGATTTCTGTAGCTCGTTGATTATTTGTTCAGTAGAATCATTAGTTATATAAATATATACACATTACTTGAAACATAATCAGTTGAGCAATTTCGTATCTATTTGTATCCTATTTTTTGAATGTATTTTTCTCTACCTTTAAAATATACATCTGTGCACCGCCAATATTTTTTAAAAATCCTGTAGAAAACGCGACAATCAATAAGGGAAGGAAAGCGATAAGAGATAACCAGGGTAATGTGATTGGAAGAATTTTATACAAATAAGTAACTGTCACTAACATGACTGTGTCCCCTGCCGCATGTACATATTGGTGCAAAATATGAGCAAAATTGGTCGACTGGTTCTTGAGATATTGCGTAAACAAAGGTTCTGAAGGCAAAATCTCGTAATTGCCCTGTCATCTTGAAAATGACCTCAAGGTCACCAAAATCGACTGGTGGCCCAGAAGCCCCCCACAAGTACACATTGGTGGCAAATATGAGCAAAAAAAAGATCCACTGGTTCTCGAGATATTGCGATAACACCAGCGGGGACGGACGTGCGTATGGATGGATGGATGGAGCTGAATATCATATCCCCCGCTCATGATGGTGGGGAATACCAAAAGGCCATCTGGAAGGGCGTAGTAGTGTTTTTGTCATACAAGGACAACTCCAGGCTTTTGGTCATTGTGTCATCATGAGCTGAAATAAAGTCTGATCACTATCAGAAGATTCTGCCTCTCTGCAATTATGTGAGGAGAAGAGGGCCTCGAAAACACAAAAACATATCTGTTATGGTTCCCCATTCAGATGGCGTGGAAATATGGCGTATTCCCTTCATTGATAAAATGCACCACTCAGTGTAATTCTTTCAAGGTGTGAAGTGTTTCCACAGTGACAGCATTTCAATGTTCATTGAGGATTCACAGGACAAGCGAGTGCTTTGCAAAAATTCTTCAGTTTTATTGCCTCATATTATTGGCGGAATGATGATGACAATTACAACAGCAAGGGACTCTTTCCCAAAATTTACACATCATTTGCAAGGTTTGCTTTTCACTATGGGCAAAAAAAAAAAAAAAAAGAAGAGCTTACAGCACCTGGTATTCCCAGGTGGTCACCCATCAAGTACTAACCAGGCCCTACCCAGCTTAGCTGCTGCGAGATCAGGCAGATCGGGCGTTTTCTGGGCGGTATGGCCATAAGCCAGAAGCAACCCAACAAATCCAGGCTACAATATGCGCTTACATCATTCCTAGATAACAATACTTTCAACTTCTAACCTTTTTCGGGTGATACAAGCCCCATATGAAATTCAAATAGCGAACAAAGGGTGCATGCAAACATGCTATTCTTCCTTGAAAGGGGCTCGCCTTTTTATTAGAGCAGTCGCTTAGCTATGGCGTTATTCGGCTTCTCTGCATATATGCTGCATACAGCATAGACATCATTGTCCAAAAGGCTCTGACGGCGGCACAAGGGAACCCCACTCATTGATT
The DNA here is from genome assembly GCA_029692085.1 of Gymnothorax javanicus. Classification (NCBI taxonomy): domain Eukaryota; kingdom Metazoa; phylum Chordata; class Actinopteri; order Anguilliformes; family Muraenidae; genus Gymnothorax; species Gymnothorax javanicus. The sequence continues at coordinate 86,816 of JAFJMP010000079.1, read as the reverse complement.
GTGCCACTAATAGTGAGAGAAATAGATATGCCAAATGTCTCTGACTCATATAACAGTAATAACTCAAAGTACTGCAACTTCCTGAACTATCCTGCCACAGTGTAAAGTTTCCCAAAAGCGTAATTCGTACATGGTCAGTGTTTCTGACTAGGCCTAAGCAAGTGAGCATCTGTGCTTTTGGAAAATGTACCCCAGATTAGCAGGCCAACCATCTCATAAAAACTGCTACGAGCTAATAGCAACTGTTGCTACTGTAATTCACATTCATAATACACCTTGACTAGGTCGTTCAACAGATAAATCATCTCAAAATTTATAATTTGAGCACTTTCGTCAGGATACTGCATTATTAACTAACGCCCGCGCAGTCATATTTATTCGCCCGAATGACTAGCTAATTCATAAGCTGACTATGATCATATACAAATAAAGCTGACCAAGCGTAACCTTAGTCAGGCTGCGCAGATCACGGACTTAGTTAGCTAATTAGCGACATGACACCGCGGCAAGGGTAAACATCAGATTGAAAAAAAAATAAATAAATAACTGGCACTCGCCGTCCGCTCTTGATTACCTGCTCGCCCCACTGCTGCATATCGTGTGCGAAGACAAAAAATAAAAATAAACAAAGAAAAATCTCACTCATCAGGCATGTTTACTCTTGCTTCGTCTTCTGCTCAAATGACTCTCTGTTCTTAGATGCCTCAGGTGTATCAGTGCTGTTCGTCACTGAGGAAGGAATGATTGGTCACAGTACATCACAGCAGCAAAGCGAGGGGAGAAGGGATACTTTTCACAACATAAACAGAAAGTATGCAGCTGTATCACGGTCAAGATTTGTTTTTTTTTTTTATAAAAAATCTCAGCCAGGTCTCAGGTAGGTTCGACAAATGTTCGTGAGTATTAGACACGGATTGAAAAGCTACTCTAAAATGCAGGTGCCCATGATGGAGATGTTTTTCAATCAAACGCTCTTTAAATAAGGTGAAATACACGATTAGACAGCATTATATGTTTCGAATGCGGACTCTTACAGGCGAAAATACTTCTGTTATTACTCGGCACATCGTAGCTTCTGCTGTGATTAAGTTTAAGTTCACTCACTTGTCTCCCCCACCACGCGGACCCCGGCTGCCGTTAGATCGCCCTCATCCACATTCCATTATTACCTCCGCCAAGCACGTCATGTTTTCACCTCTGTTTCACTGTCAACAGGACACCTCAGAAAGTTGTGAATCAATGGCTCATAATTTGGTGGGATGGTAGGTGGTAGTCAAGGATGAGTTGATTTAATTTTGGAAGTGATTGGGAACATATTCCTCATATCGTCCAGAGGAAGTTAAATTCACATGAATAGAATGATGATCCATTATGAAATGAACAGATTTTATTAACATTTCAGTCTTGAATATAGTCTACACTAATGTAGAATGCACTATAGCTGTTGGTGATCTGGATAATATTCTTGTGGATCCACAACCAATAATACTGACATTTGGCGTGGCGGAAGCATGCACTCTTCGAGTGCTTTTCCAGTTTTCAAAATGAGCAGCTGCTCTGGGGAATCAGGACTGTTTCATCCGTTCAACATGGCATGGATGTGTTGTGGATCATATTTTAGTGTTACTCATCATGTTCATCAGGAAATTAAAAATCATGATCAGTAACCACATTATGTAAGCAGCAGTAACACACACACACACACACACACACACAAGCAGTTAACTCACACAGAAGCAAATGATTTCTGTAGGTTTGATTAATATCTGTTCAGTTGATTTAATCAATATCTGTTCAGTTGATTTCTGTAGCTACGTTGATTATTTGTTCAGTAGAATCATTAGTTATATAAATATATACACATTACTTGAAACATAATCAGTTGAGCAATTTTCGTATCTATTTGTATCCTATTTTTTGAATGTATTTTTCTCTACCTTTAAAATATACATCTGTGCACCGCCAATATTTTTTAAAAATCCTGTAGAAACGCGACAATCAATAAAGGAAGGAAAGCGATAAGAGATAACCAGGGTAATGTGATTGGAAGGATTTTATACAAATAAGTAACTGTCACTAACATGACTGTGTCCCCTGCCGCATGTACATATTGGTGCAAAATATGAGCAAAATTGGTCGACTGGTTCTTGAGATATTGCGTAAACAAAGGTTTCTGAAGGCAAAATTACGTAATTGCCCTGTCATCTTGAAAATGACCTCAAGGTCACCAAAATCGACTGGTGGCCCAGAAGCCCCCCCACAAGTACACATTGGTGGCAAATATGAGCAAAAAAGATCCACTGGTTCTCGAGATATTGCGATAACACCAGCGGGACGGACGTGCGTATGGATGGATGGATGGAGCTGAATATCATATCCCCGCTCCATGGTGGTGGGGGTACCAAAAGGCCATCTGGAAGGGGCGTAGTAGTGTTTTTGTCATACAAGGACAACTCCAGGCTTTTGGTCATTGTGTCATCATGAGCTGAAATAAAGTCTGATCACTATCAGAAGATTCTGCCTCTCTGCAATTATGTGAGGAGAAGAGGGGCTCGAAAAACAAAAACATATCTGTTATGGTTCCCCATTCAGATGGCGTGGAAATATAGCGTATTCCCTTCATTGATAAAATGCACGACTCAGTGTAATTCTTTCAAGGTGTGAAGTGTTTCCACAGTGACAGCATTTCAATGTTCATTGAGGATTCACAGGACAAAGCGAGTGCTTTGCAAAAATTCTTCAGTTTTATTGCCTCATATTGGCGGAATGATGATGACAATTACAACAGCAAGGGACTCTTTCCCAAAATTTACACATCATTTGCAAGGTTTGCTTTTCACTATGGGCAGAAAAAAAAAAAAAAAAAAAAAAAAAAAAGAGCTTACAGCACCTGGTATTCCCAGGTGGTCACCCATCAAGTACTAACCAGGCCCTACCCAGCTTAGCTGCGAGATCAGGCGAGATCGGGCGCGTTTTTCTGGGTGGTATGGCCATAAGCCAGAAGCAACCCAACAAATCCAGGCTACAATATGCGCTTACATCATTCCTAGATAACAATACTTTCAACTTCTAACCTTTTTCGGGTGATACAAGCCCCATATGAAATTCAAATAGCGAACAAAGGGTGCATGCAAACATGCTATTCTTCCTGAAAAGGGCTCGCCTTTTTATTAGAGCAGTCGCTTAGCTATGGCGTTATTCGGCTTCTCTGCATATATGCTGCATACAGCATAGACATCATTGTCCAAAAGGCTACTGACGGCGCACAAGGGAACCCCACTCATTGATTGTGCCACTAATAGTGAGAGAAATAGATATGCCAAATGTCTCTGACTCATATAACAGTAATAACTCAAAAGTACTGCAACTTCCTGAACTATCCTGCCACAGTGTAAAGTTTCCCAAAAGCGTAATTCGTACATGGTCAGTGTTTCTGACTAGGCCTAAGCAAGTGAGCATCTGTGCTTTTGGAAAATGTACCCCAGATTAGCAGGCCAACCATCTCATAAAAACTGCTACGAGCTAATAGCAACTGTTGCTACTGTAATTCACATTCATAATACACCTTGACTAGGTCGTACAACAGATAAATCATCCCAAAATTTATAATTTGAGCACTTTCGTCAGGATACTGCATTATTAACTAACGCCCAACGCAGTCATATTTATTCGCCGAATGACTAGCTAATTCATGAGCTGACTATGATCATATACAAATAAAGCTGACCAACGTAACCTTAGTCAGGCTGCGCAGATCACGGACTTAGTTGGCTAATTAGCGACATGGCACCGCGGCAAGGGTAAACATCAGATTGAAAAAAAAAAAAAAAAAAAATAACTGGCACTCGCCGTCCGCTCTTGATTACCTGCTCGCCCCACTGCTGCATATGGGTGTGCGAAGACAAAAAAAAAAAATAAAAAAAAAAAATCTCACTCATCAGGCATGTTTACTCTTGCTTCGTCTTCTGCTCAAATGACTCTGTTCTTAGATGCCTCAGGTGTATCAGTGCTGTTCGTCACTGAGGAAGGAATGATTGGTCACAGTACATCACAGCAGCAAAGCGAGGGGAGAAGGGATACTTTTCACAACATAAACAGAAAGTATGCAGCTGTATCACGGTCAAGATTTTTTTTTTTTTTTATAAAAAATCTCAGCCAGGTCTCAGGTAGGTTCGACAAATGTTCATGAGTATTAGACACGGATTGAAAAGCTACTCTAAAATGCAGGTGCCCATGATGGAGATGTTTTTCAATCAAACGCTCTTTAAATAAGGTGAAATACGATTAGACAGTATTATGTTTCGAATGCGGACTCTTACAAAAAAAATACTTCTGTTATTACTCGGCACATGCGTAGCTTCTGCTGTGATTAAGTTTAAGTTCACTCACTTGTCTCCCACCACGCGGACCCCGGCTGCCGTTAGATCGCCCTCATCCACATTCCATTATTACCTCCGCCAAGCACGTCATGTTTTCACCTCTGTTTCACTGTCAACAGGACACCTCAGAAAGTTGTGAATCAATGGCTCATAATTTGGTGGGATGGTAGGTGGTAGTCAAGGATGAGTTGATTTAATTTTGGAAGTGATTGGGAACATATTCCCCATATCGTCCAGAGGAAGTTAAATTCACATGAATAGAATGATGATCCATTATGAAATGAACAGATTTTATTAACATTTCAGTCTTGAATATAGTCTACACTAATGTAGAATGCACTATAGCTGTTGGTGATCTGGATAATATTCTTGTGGATCCACAACCAATAATACTGACATTTGGCGTGGCGGAAGCATGCACTCTTCGAGTGCTTTTCCAGTTTTCAAAATGAGCAGCTGCTCTGGGGAATCAGGACTGTTTCATCCGTTCAACATGGCATGGATGTGTTGTGGATCATATTTTAGTGTTACTCATCATGTTCATCAGGAAATTAAAAATCATGATCAGTAACCACATTATATGTAGCAGCAACACACACACACACACACACACACACACACACACGCACCCCACACACACGCACACACAAGCAGTTAACTCACACAGAAGCAAATGATTTCTGTAGGTTTGATTAATATCTGTTCAGTTGATTTAATCAATATCTGTTCAGTTGATTTCTGTAGCTACGTTGATTATTTGTTCAGTAGAATCATTAGTTATATAAATATATACACATTACTTGAAACATAATCAGTTGAGCAATTTACGTATCTATTTGTATCCTATTTTTTTGAATGTATTTTTCTCTACCTTTAAAATATACATCTGTGCACAATATTTTTTAGAAAATCCTGTAGAAACGCGACAATCAATAAGGGAAGGAAAGCGATAAGAGATAACCAGGGTAATGTGATTGGAAGAAGGATTTTATACAAATAAGTAACTGTCACTAACATGACTGTGTCCCCTGCCGCATGTACATATTGGTGCAAAATATGAGCAAAATTGGTCGACTGGTTCTTGAGATATTGCGTAAACAAGGTTTCTGAAGGCAAAATTACGTAATTGCCCTGTCATCTTGAAAATGACCTCAAGGTCACCAAAATCGACTGGTGGCCCAGAAGCCCCCCACAAGTACACATTGGTGGCAAATATGAGCAAAAAAGATCCACTGGTTCTCGAGATATTGCGATAACACCAGCGGGGACGGACGTGCGTATGGATGGATGGATGGAGCTGAATATCATATCCCCGCTCAGCGGTGGTGGGGTACCAAAAGGCCATCTGGAAGGGCGTAGTAGTGTTTTTTTGTCATACAAGGACAACTCCAGGCTTTTGGTCATTGTGTCATCATGAGCTGAAATAAAGTCTGATCACTATCAGAAGATTCTGCCTCTCTGCAATTATGTGAGGAGAAGAGGGCCTCGAAAACACAAAAACATATCTGTTATGGTTCCCCATTCAGATGGCGTGGAAATATGGCGTATTCCTTCATTGATAAAATGCACGACTCAGTGTAATTCTTTCAAGGTGTGAAGTGTTTCCACAGTGACAGCATTTCAATGTTCATTGAGGATTCACAGGACAAGCGAGTGCTTTGCAAAAATTCTTCAGTTTTATTGCCTCATATTGGCGGAATGATGATGACAATTACAACAGCAAGGGACTCTTTCCCCAAATTTACACATCATTTGCAAGGTTTGCTTTTCACTATGGCAAAAAAAAAAAAAAAAAAAAAAAAAGAGCTTACAGCACCTGGTATTCCCAGGTGGTCACCCATCAAGTACTAACCAGGCCCTACCCAGCTTAGCTGCGAGATCAGGCGAGATCGGGCGTTTTCTGGGCGGTATGGCCATAAGCCAGAAGCAACCCAACAAATCCAGGGTACAATATGCCGCTTACATCATTCCTAGATAACAATACTTTCAACTTCTAACCTTTTTCGGGTGATACAAGCCCCATGAAATTCAAATAGCGAACAAAGGGTGCATGCAAACATGCTATTCTTCCTGAAAAAAGGGGCTCGCCTTTTTATTAGAGCAGTCGCTTAGCTATGGCGTTATTCGGCTTCTCTGCATATATGCTGCATACAGCATAGACATCATTGTCCAAAAGGCTCTGACGGCGCACAAGGGAACCCCACTCATTGATTGTGCCACTAATAGTGAGAGAAATAGATATGCCAAATGTCTCTGACTCATATAACAGTAATAACTCAAAGTACTGCAACTTCCTGAACTATCCTGCCACAGTGTAAAGTTTCCCAAAAGCGTAATTCGTACATGGTCAGTGTTTCTGACTAGGCCTAAGCAAGTGAGCATCTGTGCTTTTGGAAAATGTACCCCAGATTAGCAGGCCAACCATCTCATAAAAACTGCTACGAGCTAATAGCAACTGTTGCTACTGTAATTCACATTCATAATACACCTTGACTAGGTCGTACAACAGATAAATCATCCCACAATTTATAATTTGAGCACTCGTCAGGATACTGCATTATTAACTAACGCCCGCGCAGTCATATTTATTCGCCGAATGACTAGCTAATTCATGAGCTGACTATGATCATATACAAATAAAGCTGACCAACGTAACCTTAGTCAGGCTGCGAGATCACGGACTTAGTTAGCTAATTAGCGACATGGCACGCGGCAAGGGTAAACATCAGATTGAAAAAAAAAAAAAAAAAACTGGCACTTTCGCCGTCCGCTCTTGATTACCTGCTCGCCCCACTGCTGCATATGGGTGTGCGAAGACAAAAAATAAAAATAAACAAAAGAAAAATCTCACTCATCAGGCATGTTTACTCTTGCTTCGTCTTCTGCTCAAATGACTCTGTTCTTAGATGCCTCAGGTGTATCAGTGCTGTTCGTCACTGAGGAAGGAATGATTGGTCACAGTACATCACAGCAGCAAAGCGAGGGGGAGAAGGGATACTTTTCACAACATAAACAGAAAGTATGCAGCTGTATCACGGTCAAGATTTTTTTTTTTTTTTTTAAAAAATCTCAGCCAGGTCTCAGGTAGGTTCGACAAATGTTCATGAGTATTAGACACGGATTGAAAAGCTACTCTAAAATGCAGGTGCCCATGATGGAGATGTTTTTCAATCAAACGCTCTTTAAATAAGGTGAAAATACGATTAGACAGTATTATGTTTCGAATGCGGACTCTTACACGCGAAAAATACTTCTGTTATTACTCGGCACATGCGTAGCTTCTGCTGTGATTAAGTTTAAGTTCACTCACTTGTCTCCCACCACACGCGGACCCGGCTGCCGTTAGATCGCCCTCATCCACATTCCATTATTACCTCCGCCAAGCACGTCATGTTTTCACCTCTGTTTCACTGTCAACAGGACACCTCAGAAAGTTGTGAATCAATGGCTCATAATTTGGTGGGATGGTAGGTGGTAGTCAAGGATGAGTTGATTTAATTTTGGAAGTGATTGGGAACATATTCCTCATATCGTCCAGAGGAAGTTAAATTCACATGAATAGAATGATGATCCATTATGAAATGAACAGATTTTATTAACATTTCAGTCTTGAATATAGTCTACACTAATGTAGAATGCACTATAGCTGTTGGTGATCTGGATAATATTCTTGTGGATCCACAACCAATAATACTGACATTTGGCGTGGCGGAAGCATGCACTCTTCCGAGTGCTTTTCCAGTTTTCAAAATGAGCAGCTGCTCTGAGGGAATCAGGACTGTTTCATCCGTTCAACATGGCATGGATGTGTTGTGGATCATATTTTAGTGTTACTCATCATGTTCATCAGGAAATTAAAAATCATGATCAGTAACCACATTATGTAAGCAGCAGTAACACACACACACACACACACACACACGCGCCACACACACACACGCACACACAAGCAGTTAACTCACACAGAAGCAAATGATTTCTGTAGGTTTGATTAATATCTGTTCAGTTGATTTAATCAATATCTGTTCAGTTGATTTCTGTAGCTCGTTGATTATTTGTTCAGTAGAATCATTAGTTATATAAATATATACACATTACTTGAAACATAATCAGTTGAGCAATTTACGTATCTATTTGTATCCTATTTTTTGAATGTATTTTTCTCTACCTTAAAAAATATACATCTGTGCACGCCAATATTTTTTTAAAAATCCTGTAGAAAACGCGACAATCAATAAGGAAGGGAAAGCGATAAGAGATAACCAGGGTAATGTGATTGGAAGAAGGATTTTATACAAATAAGTAACTGTCACTAACATGACTGTGTCCCCTGCCGCATGTACATATTGGTGCAAAATATGAGCAAAATTGGTCGACTGGTTCTTGAGATATTGCGTAAAAAAAGGTTTCTGAAGGCAAAATTACGTAATTGCCCTGTCACTTGAAAATGACCTCAAGGTCACCAAAAAATCGACTGGTGGCCAGAAGCCCCCCAAGTACACATTGGTGGCAAATATGAGCAAAAAAGATCCACTGGTTCTCGAGATATTGCGATAACACCAGCGGGACGGACGTGCGTATGGATGGATGGATGGAGCTGAATATCATATCCCCGCTCCGGCGGGTGGGGTACCAAAAGGCCATCTGGAAGGGCGTAGTAGTGTTTTTTGTCATACAAGGACAACTCCAGGCTTTTGGTCATTGTGTCATCATGAGCTGAAATAAAGTCTGATCACTATCAGAAGATTCTGCCTCTCTGCAATTATGTGAGGAGAAGGGGCCTCGAAAACACAAAAACATATCTGTTATGGTTCCCCATTCAGATGGCGTGGAAATATGGCGTATTCCTTCATTGATAAAATGCACGACTCAGTGTAATTCTTTCAAGGTGTGAAGTGTTTCCACAGTGACAGCATTTCAATGTTCATTGAGGATTCACAGGACAAGCGAGTGCTTTGCAAAAATTCTTCAGTTTTATTGCCTCATATTGGCGGAATGATGATGACAATTACAACAGCAAGGGACTCTTTCCCAAAATTTACACATCATTTGCAAGGTTTGCTTTTCACTATGGGCAAAAAAAAAAAAAAAAGAAGAGCTTACAGCACCTGGTATTCCCAGGTGGTCACCCATCAAGTACTAACCAGGCCCTACCCAGCTTAGCTGCGAGATCAGGCGAGATCGGGTTTTTTTCTGGGCGGTATGGCCATAAGCCAGAAGCAACCCAACAAATCCAGGGTACAATATGCCGCTTACATCATTCCTAGATAACAATACTTTCAACTTCTAACCTTTTTCGGGTGATACAAGCCCCATGAAATTCAAATAGCGAACAAAGGGTGCATGCAAACATGCTATTCTTCCTTGAAAGGGGCTCGCCTTTTTATTAGAGCAGTCGCTTAGCTATGGCGTTATTCGGCTTCTCTGCATATATGCTGCATACAGCATAGACATCATTGTCCAAAAGGCTCTGACGGCGCACAAAGGGAACCCCACTCATTGATTGTGCCACTAATAGTGAGAGAAATAGATATGCCAAATGTCTCTGACTCATATAACAGTAATAACTCAAAGTACTGCAACTTCCTGAACTATCCTGCCACAGTGTAAAGTTTCCCAAAAGCGTAATTCGTACATGGTCAGTGTTTCTGACTAGGCCTAAGCAAGTGAGCATCTGTGCTTTTGGAAAATGTACCCCAGATTAGCAGGCCAACCATCTCATAAAAACTGCTACGAGCTAATAGCAACTGTTGCTACTGTAATTCACATTCATAATACACCTTGACTAGGTCGTTCAACAGATAAATCATCCCACAATTTATAATTTGAGCACTTTCGTCAGGATACTGCATTATTAACTAACGCCCGCGCAGTCATATTTATTCGCCCGAATGACTAGCTAATTCATGAGCTGACTATGATCATATACAAATAAAGCTGACCAACGTAACCTTAAGTCAGGCTGCGCAGATCACGGACTTAGTTAGCTAATTAGCGACATGGCACCGCGGCAAGGGTAAACATCAGATTGAAAAAAAAAAAAAAAAATAAATAACTGGCACTCGCCGTCCGCTCTTGATTACCTGCTCGCCCCACTGCTGCATATCGTGTGCGAAGACAAAAAATAAAAATAAACAAAGAAAAATCTCACTCATCAGGCATGTTTACTCTTGCTTCGTCTTCTGCTCAAATGACTCTGTTCTTAGATGCCGCAGGTGTATCAGTGCTGTTACGTCACTGAGGAAGGAATGATTGGTCACAGTACATCACAGCAGCAAAGCGAGGGGAGAAGGGATACTTTTCACAACATAAACAGAAAGTATGCAGCTGTATCACGGTCAAGATTTTTTTTTTTTTTTATAAAAGATCTCAGCCAGGTCTCAGGTAGGTTCGACAAATGTTCATGAGTATTAGACACGGATTGAAAAGCTACTCGAAAATGCAGGTGCCCATGATGGAGATGTTTTTCAATCAAACGCTCTTTAAATAAGGTGAAATACACGATTAGACAGTATTATGTTTCGAATGCGGACTCTTACACGCGAAAATACTTCTGTTATTACTCGGCACATGCGTAGCTTCTGCTGTGATTAAGTTTAAGTTCACTCACTTGTCTCCCACCACACGCGGACCCCGGCTGCCGTTAGATCGCCCTCATCCACATTCCATTATTACCTCCGCCAAGCACGTCATGTTTTCACCTCTGTTTCACTGTCAACAGGACACCTCAGAAAGTTGTGAATCAATGGCTCATAATTTGGTGGGATGGTAGGTGGTAGTCAAGGATGAGTTGATTTAATTTTGGAAGTGATTGGGAACATATTCCTCATATACGTCCAGAGGAAGTTAAATTCACATGAATAGAATGATGATCCATTATGAAATGAACAGATTTTATTAACATTTCAGTCTTGAATATAGTCTACACTAATGTAGAATGCACTATAGCTGTTGGTGATCTGGATAATATTCTTGTGGATCCACAACCAATAATACTGACATTTGGCGTGGCGGAAGCATGCACTCTTCCGAGTGCTTTTCCAGTTTTCAAAATGAGCAGCTGCTCTGAGGGAATCAGGACTGTTTCATCCGTTCAACATGGCATGGATGTGTTGTGGATCATATTTTAGTGTTACTCATCATGTTCATCAGGAAATTAAAAATCATGATCAGTAACCACATTATGTAAGCAGCAGTAACACACACACACACACACACACACACACACACGCACACACACACACGCACACACAAGCAGTTAACTCACACAGAAGCAAATGATTTCTGTAGGTTTGATTAATATCTGTTCAGTTGATTTAATCAATATCTGTTCAGTTGATTTCTGTAGCTACGTTGATTATTTGTTCAGTAGAATCATTAGTTATATAAATATATACACATTACTTGAAACATAATCAGTTGAGCAATTTACGTATCTATTTGTATCCTATTTTTTGAATGTATTTTTCTCTACCTTTAAAATATACATCTGTGCACCGCCAATATTTTTTAGAAAATCCTGTAGAGAACGCGACAATCAATAAGGGAAGGAAAGCGATAAGAGATAACCAGGGTAATGTGATTGGAAGAAGGATTTTATACAAATAAGTAACTGTCACTAACATGACTGTGTCCCCTGCCGCATGTACATATTGGTGCAAAATATGAGCAAAATTGGTCGACTGGTTCTTGAGATATTGCGTAAACAAAAGGTTCTGAAGGCAAAATTACGTAATTGCCCTGTCATGTTGAAAATGACCTCAAGGTCACCAAAATCGACTGGTGGCCCAGAAGCCCCCCCACAAGTACACATTGGTGGCAAATATGAGCAAAAAAAGATCCACTGGTTCTCGAGATATTGCGATAACACCAGCGGGACGGACGTGCGTATGGATGGATGGATGGAGCTGAATATCATATCCCCGCTCATGGCGGGTGGGGTACCAAAAGGCCATCTGGAAGGGGCGTAGTAGTGTTTTTTGTCATACAAGGACAACTCCAGCTTTTGGTCATTGTGTCATCATGAGCTGAAATAAAGTCTGATCACTATCAGAAGATTCTGCCTCTCTGCAATTATGTGAGGAGAAGAGGGGCCTCGAAAACACAAAAACATATCTGTTATGGTTCCCCATTCAGATGGCGTGGAAATATAGGCGTATTCCCTTCATTGATAAAATGCACGACTCAGTGTAATTCTTTCAAGGTGTGAAGTGTTTCCACAGTGACAGCATTTCAATGTTCATTGAGGATTCACAGGACAAGCGAGTGCTTTGCAAAAATTCTTCAGTTTTATTGCCTCATATTGGCGGAATGATGATGACAATTACAACAGCAAGGGACTCTTTCCCAAAATTTACACATCATTTGCAAGGTTTGCTTTTCACTATGGGAAAAAAAAAAAAAAAAAAAAAAAAAAAGCTTACAGCACCTGGTATTCCCAGGTGGTCACCCATCAAGTACTAACCAGGCCCTACCCAGCTTAGCTGCCGAGATCAGGCGAGATCGGGGCGTTTTCTGGGCGGTATGGCCATAAGCCAGAAGCAACCCAACAAATCCAGGGTACAATATGCGCTTACATCATTCCTAGATAACAATACTTTCAACTTCTAACCTTTTTTCGGGTGATACAAGCCCCATGAAATTCAAATAGCGAACAAAGGGTGCATGCAAACATGCTATTCTTCCTTGAAAAGGGCTCGCCTTTTTATTAGAGCAGTCGCTTAGCTATGGCGTTATTCGGCTTCTCTGCATATATGCTGCATACAGCATAGACATCATTGTCCAAAAGGCTCTGACGGCGCACAAAGGGAACCCCACTCATTGATTGTGCCACTAATAGTGAGAGAAATAGATATGCCAAATGTCTCTGACTCATATAACAGTAATAACTCAAAGTACTGCAACTTCCTGAACTATCCTGCCACAGTGTAAAGTTTCCCAAAAGCGTAATTCGTACATGGTCAGTGTTTCTGACTAGGCCTAAGCAAGTGAGCATCTGTGCTTTTGGAAAATGTACCCCAGATTAGCAGGCCAACCATCTCATAAAAACTGCTACGAGCTAATAGCAACTGTTGCTACTGTAATTCACATTCATAATACACCTTGACTAGGTCGTACAACAGATAAATCATCCCACAATTTATAATTTGAGCACTCGTCAGGATACTGCATTATTAACTACGCGCCCGCAGTCATATTTATTCGCCGAATGACTAGCTAATTCATGAGCTGACTATGATCATATACAAATAAAGCTGACCAACGTAACCTTAGTCAGGCTGCGCAGATCACGGACTTAGTTGGCTAATTAGCGACATGGCACCGCGGCAAGGGTAAAAAAAAAAAAAAAAAAAATAACTGGCACTCGCCGTCCGCTCTTGATTACCTGCTCGCCCCACTGCTGCATATCGTGTGCGAAGACAAAAAAAAAAAATAAACAAAGAAAAAAATCTCACTCATCAGGCATGTTTACTCTTGCTTCGTCTTCTGCTCAAATGACTCTGTTCTTAGATGCCTCAGGTGTATCAGTGCTGTTCGTCACTGAGGAAGGAATGATTGGTCACAGTACATCACAGCAGCAAAGCGAGGGGAGAAGGGATACTTTTCACAACATAAACAGAAAGTATGCAGCTGTATCACGGTCAAGATTTGTTTTTTTTTTTTTATAAAAGATCTCAGCCAGGTCTCAGGTAGGTTCGACAAATGTTCATGAGTATTAGACACGGATTGAAAAGCTACTCGAAAATGCAGGTGCCCATGATGGAGATGTTTTTCAATCAAACGCTCTTTAAATAAGGTGAAATACACGATTAGACAGTATTATGTTTCGAATGCGGACTCTTACACGCGAAAATACTTCTGTTATTACTCGGCACATGCGTAGCTTCTGCTGTGATTAAGTTTAAGTTCACTCACTTGTCTCCCACCACACGCGGACCCGGCTGCCGTTAGATCGCCCTCATCCACATTCCATTATTACCTCCGCCAAGCACGTCATGTTTTCACCTCTGTTTCACTGTCAACAGGACACCTCAGAAAGTTGTGAATCAATGGCTCATAATTTGGTGGGATGGTAGGTGGTAGTCAAGGATGAGTTGATTTAATTTTGGAAGTGATTGGAACATATTATTCCTCATATCGTCCAGAGGAAGTTAAATTCACATGAATAGAATGATGATCCATTATGAAATGAACAGATTTTATTAACATTTCAGTCTTGAATATAGTCTACACTAATGTAGAATGCACTATAGCTGTTGGTGATCTGGATAATATTCTTGTGGATCCACAACCAATAATACTGACATTTGGCGTGGCGGAAGCATGCACTCTTCCGAGTGCTTTTCCAGTTTTCAAAATGAGCAGCTGCTCTGAGGGAATCAGGACTGTTTCATCCGTTCAACATGGCATGGATGTGTTGTGGATCATATTTTAGTGTTACTCATCATGTTCATCAGGAAATTAAAAATCATGATCAGTAACCACATTATGTAAGCAGCAGTAACACACACACACACACACACACACACACACACACACACACACACACACACACGCGCGCGCGCCCACACACACACGCACACACAAGCAGTTAACTCACACAGAAGCAAATGATTTCTGTAGGTTTGATTAATATCTGTTCAGTTGATTTAATCAATATCTGTTCAGTTGATTTCTGTAGCTACGTTGATTATTTGTTCAGTAGAATCATTAGTTATATAAATATATACACATTACTTGAAACATAATCAGTTGAGCAATTTACGTATCTATTTGTATCCTATTTTTTGAATGTATTTTTCTCTACCTTTAAAATATACATCTGTGCACCGCCAATATTTTCTAAAAATCCTGTAGAAAACGCGACAAATCAATAAGGGAAGGAAAGCGATAAGAGATAACCAGGGTAATGTGATTGGAAGAAGGATTTTATACAAATAAGTAACTGTCACTAACATGACTGTGTCCCCTGCCGCATGTACATATTGGTGCAAAATATGAGCAAAATTGGTCGACTGGTTCTTGAGATATTGCGTAAACAAGGTTTCTGAAGGCAAAATTACGTAATTGCCCTGTCATGTTGAAAATGACCTCAAGGTCACCAAAATCGACTGGTGGCCCAGAAGCCCCCCCACAAGTACACATTGGTGGCAAATATGAGCAAAAAAGATCCACTGGTTCTCGAGATATTGCGATAACACCAGCGGGACGGACGTGCGTATGGATGGATGGATGGAGCTGAATATCATATCCCCCTCTCCGGTGGTGGGGTACCAAAAGGCCATCTGGAAGGGCGTAGTAGTGTTTTTTGTCATACAAGGACAACTCCAGGCTTTTGGTCATTGTGTCATCATGAGCTGAAATAAAGTCTGATCACTATCAGAAGATTCTGCCTCTCTGCAATTATGTGAGGAGAAGAGGGCCTCGAAAACACAAAAACATATCTGTTATGGTTCCCCATTCAGATGACGTGGAAATATGAGCGTATTCCCTTCATTGATAAAATGCACGACTCAGTGTAATTCTTTCAAGGTGTGAAGTGTTTCCACAGTGACAGCATTTCAATGTTCATTGAGGATTCACAGGACAAACGAGTGCTTTGCAAAAATTCTTCAGTTTTATTGCCTCATATTGAGCGGAATGATGATGACAATTACAACAGCAAGGGACTCTTTCCCAAAATTTACACATCATTTGCAAGGTTTGCTTTTCACTATGGCAAAAAAAAAAAAAAAAAAAAAAAAAAAGAAGAGCTTACAGCACCTGGTATTCCCAGGTGGTCACCCATCAAGTACTAACCAGGCCCTACCCAGCTTAGCTGCCGAGATCAGGCGAGATCGGGCGTTTTTCTGGGCGGTATGGCCATAAGCCAGAAGCAACCCAACAAATCCAGGGTACAATATGCCGCTTACATCATTCCTAGATAACAATACTTTCAACTTCTAACCTTTTTCGGGTGATACAAGCCCCATGAAATTCAAATAGCGAACAAAGGGTGCATGCAAACATGCTATTCTTCCTTGAAAAGGGCTCGCCTTTTATTAGAGCAGTCGCTTAGCTATATGCGTTATTCGGCTTCTCTGCATATATGCTGCATACAGCATAGACATCATTGTCCAAAAGGCTCTGACGGCGCACAAAGGGAACCCCACTCATTGATTGTGCCACTAATAGTGAGAGAAATAGATATGCCAAATGTCTCTGACTCATATAACAGTAATAACTCAAAGTACTGCAACTTCCTGAACTATCCTGCCACAGTGTAAAGTTTCCCAAAAGCGTAATTCGTACATGGTCAGTGTTTCTGACTAGGCCTAAGCAAGTGAGCATCTGTGCTTTTGGAAAATGTACCCCAGATTAGCAGGCCAACCATCTCATAAAAACTGCTACGAGCTAATAGCAACTGTTGCTACTGTAATTCACATTCATAATACACCTTGACTAGGTCGTACAACAGATAAATCATCCCACAATTTATAATTTGAGCACTCGTCAGGATACTGCATTATTAACTAACGCCCAACGCAGTCATATTTATTCGCCCGAATGACTAGCTAATTCATGAGCTGACTATGATCATATACAAATAAAGCTGACCAACGTAACCTTAGTCAGGCTGCGCAGATCACGGACTTAGTTGGCTAATTAGCGACATGGCACCGCGGCAAGGGTAAACATCAGATTGAAAAAAAAATAAATAAATAACTGGCACTCGCCGTCCGCTCTTGATTACCTGCTCGCCCCACTGCTGCATATCGTGTGCGAAGACAAAAAATAAAAATAAACAAAGAAAAATCTCACTCATCAGGCATGTTTACTCTTGCTTCGTCTTCTGCTCAAATGACTCTGTTCTTAGATGCCGCAGGTGTATCAGTGCTGTTCGTCACTGCGGAAGGAATGATTGGTCACAGTACATCACAGCAGCAAAGCGAGGGGAGAAGGGATACTTTTCACAACATAAACAGAAAGTATGCAGCTGTATCACGGTCAAGATTTGTTTTTTTTTTTTTTAAAAGATCTCAGCCAGGTCTCAGGTAGGTTCGACAAATGTTCATGAGTATTAGACACGGATTGAAAAGCTACTCGAAAATGCAGGTGCCCATGATGGAGATGTTTTTCAATCAAACGCTCTTTAAATGAGGTGAAATACGCCAATAGACAGTATTATGTTTCGAATGCGGACTCTTACACGCGAAAATACTTCTGTTGTTACTCGGCACATGCGTAGCTTCTGCTGTGATTAAGTTTAAGTTCACTCACTTGTCTCCCACCACACGCGGGCCCCGGCTGCCGTTAGATCTCCCTCATCCACATTCCATTATTACCTCCGCCAAGCACGTCATGTTTTTCACCTCTGTTTCACTGTCAACAGGACACCTCAGAAAGTTGTGAATCAATGGCTCATAATTTGGTGGGATGGTAGGTGGTAGTCAAGGATGAGTTGATTTAATTTTGGAAGTGATTGGGAACATATTCCTCATATCGTCCAGAGGAAGTTAAATTCACATGAATAGAATGATGATCCATTATGAAATGAACAGATTTTATTAACATTTCAGTCTTGAATATAGTCTACACTAATGTAGAATGCACTATAGCTGTTGGTGATCTGGATAATATTCTTGTGGATCCACAACCAATAATACTGACATTTGGCGTGGCGGAAGCATGCACTCTTCCGAGTGCTTTTCCAGTTTTCAAAATGAGCAGCTGCTCTGGGGAATCAGGACTGTTTCATCCGTTCAACATGGCATGGATGTGTTGTGGATCATATTTTAGTGTTACTCATCATGTTCATCAGGAAATTAAAAATCATGATCAGTAACCACATTATGTAAGCAGCAGTAACACACACACACACACACACACACACACACACACACACACACACGCACACACAAGCAGTTAACTCACACAGAAGCAAATGATTTCTGTAGGTTTGATTAATATCTGTTCAGTTGATTTAATCAATATCTGTTCAGTTGATTTCTGTAGCTACGTTGATTATTTGTTCAGTAGAATCATTAGTTATATAAATATATACACATTACTTGAAACATAATCAGTTGAGCAATTTACGTATCTATTTGTATCCTATTTTTTGAATGTATTTTTCTCTACCTTTAAAATATACATCTGTGCACCGCCAATATTTTTTAGAAAATCCTGTAGAGAACGCGACAATCAATAAGGGAAGGGAAAGCGATAAGAGATAACCAGGGTAATGTGATTGGAAGAAGGATTTTATACAAATAAGTAACTGTCACTAACATGACTGTGTCCCCTGCCGCATGTACATATTGGTGCAAAATATGAGCAAAATTGGTCGACTGGTTCTTGAGATATTGCGTAAAAAAGGTTTCTGAAGGCAAAATTTACGTAATTGCCCTGTCATCTTTGAAAATGACCTCAAGGTCACCAAAATCGACTGGTGGCCCAGAAGCCCCCCACAAGTACACATTGGTGGCAAATATGAGCAAAAAAAAAGATCCACTGGTTCTCGAGATATTGCGATAACACCAGCGGGACGGACGTGCGTATGGATGGATGGATGGAGCTGAATATCATATCCCCGCTCCGCGGATGGGTGGGGGTACCAAAAGGCCATCTGGAAGGGCGTAGTAGTGTTTTTTTGTCATACAAGGACAACTCCAGGCTTTTTGGTCATTGTGTCATCATGAGCTGAAATAAAGTCTGATCACTATCAGAAGATTCTGCCTCTCTGCAATTATGTGAGGAGAAGAGGGCCTCGAAAACGCAAAAACATATCTGTTATGGTTCCCCATTCAGATGGCGTGGAAATATGGCGTATTCCTTCATTGATAAAATGCACGACTCAGTGTAATTCTTTCAAGGTGTGAAGTGTTTCCACAGTGACAGCATTTCAATGTTCATTGAGGATTCACAGGACAAACGAGTGCTTTGCAAAAATTCTTCAGTTTTATTGCCTCATATTGAGCGGAATGATGATGACAATTACAACAGCAAGGGACTCTTTCACAAAATTTACACATCATTTGCAAGGTTTGCTTTTCACTATGGGCAAAAAAAAAAAAAAAAAAAAAAAGAAAAGCTTACAGCACCTGGTATTCCCAGGTGGTCACCCATCAAGTACTAACCAGGCCCTACCCAGCTTAGCTGCTGCGAGATCAGGCGAGATCGGGCGTTTTTCTGGGCGGTATGGCCATAAGCCAGAAAGCAACCCAACAAATCCAGGGTACAATATGCGCTTACATCATTCCTAGATAACAATACTTTCAACTTCTAACCTTTTTCGGGTGATACAAGCCCCATGAAATTCAAATAGCGAACAAAGGGTGCATGCAAACATGCTATTCTTCCTTGAAAGGGGCTCGCCTTTTTATTAGAGCAGTCGCTTAGCTATGACGTTATTCCGGCTTCTCTGCATATATGCTGCATACAGCATAGACATCATTGTCCAAAAGGCTCTGACGGCGCACAAAGGGAACCCCACTCATTGATTGTGCCACTAATAGTGAGAGAAATAGATATGCCAAATGTCTCTGACTCATATAACAGTAATAACTCAAAGTACTGCAACTTCCTGAACTATCCTGCCACAGTGTAAAGTTTCCCAAAAGCGTAATTCGTACATGGTCAGTGTTTCTGACTAGGCCTAAGCAAGTGAGCATCTGTGCTTTTGGAAAATGTACCCCAGATTAGCAGGCCAACCATCTCATAAAAACTGCTACGAGCTAATAGCAACTGTTGCTACTGTAATTCACATTCATAATACACCTTGACTAGGTCGTTCAACAGATAAATCATCCCAAAATTTATAATTTGAGCACTCGTCAGGATACTGCATTATTAACTAACGCCCAACGCAGTCATATTTATTCGCCGAATGACTAGCTAATTCATGAGCTGACTATGATCATATACAAATAAAGCTGACCAACGTAACCTTAGTCAGGCTGCGCAGATCACGGACTTAGTTAGCTAATTAGCGACATGGCACCGCGGCAAGGGTAAACATCAGATTGAAAAAAAAAAATAAATAACTGGCACTCGCCGTCCGCTCTTGATTACCTGCTCGCCCCACTGCTGCATATCGTAAAAAAAGACAAAAAATAAAAATAAACAAAGAAAAATCTCACTCATCAGGCATGTTTACTCTTGCTTCGTCTTCTGCTCAAATGACTCTGTTCTTAGATGCCGCAGGTGTATCAGTGCTGTTCGTCACTGAGGAAGGAATGATTGGTCACAGTACATCACAGCAGCAAAGCGAGGGAGAAGGGATACTTTTCACAACATAAACAGAAAGTATGCAGCTGTATCACGGTCAAGATTGTTTTTTTTTTTTTTATAAAAGATCTCAGCCAGGTCTCAGGTAGGTTCGACAAATGTTCATGAGTATTAGACACGGATTGAAAAGCTACTCGAAAATGCAGGTGCCCATGATGGAGATGTTTTTCAATCAAACGCTCTTTAAATAAGGTGAAATACACGATTAGACAGTATTATGTTTCGAATGCGGACTCTTACACGCGAAAATACTTCTGTTATTACTCGGCACATGCGTAGCTTCTGCTGTGATTAAGTTTAAGTTCACTCACTTGTCTCCCACCACACGCGGACCCCGGCTGCCGTTAGATCGCCCTCATCCACATTCCATTATTACCTCCGCCAAGCACGTCATGTTTTCACCTCTGTTTCACTGTCAACAGGACACCTCAGAAAGTTGTGAATCAATGGCTCATAATTTGGTGGGATGGTAGGTGGTAGTCCAAGGATGAGTTGATTTAATTTTGGAAGTGATTGGGAACATATTCCTCATATACGTCCAGAGGAAGTTAAATTCACATGAATAGAATGATGATCCATTATGAAATGAACAGATTTTATTAACATTTCAGTCTTGAATATAGTCTACACTAATGTAGAATGCACTATAGCTGTTGGTGATCTGGATAATATTCTTGTGGATCCACAACCAATAATACTGACATTTGGCGTGGCGGAAGCATGCACTCTTCGAGTGCTTTTCAGTTTTCAAAATGAGCAGCTGCTCTGGGGAATCAGGACTGTTTCATCCGTTCAACATGGCATGGATGTGTTGTGGATCATATTTTAGTGTTACTCATCATGTTCATCAGGAAATTAAAAATCATGATCAGTAACCACATTATGTAAGCAGCAGTAACACACACACACACACACACACACACACACACACACGCACACACAAGCAGTTAACTCACACAGAAGCAAATGATTTCTGTAGGTTTGATTAATATCTGTTCAGTTGATTTAATCAATATCTGTTCAGTTGATTTCTGTAGCTACGTTGATTATTTGTTCAGTAGAATCATTAGTTATATAAATATATACACATTACTTGAAACATAATCAGTTGAGCAATTTACGTATCTATTTGTATCCTATTTTTTGAATGTATTTTTCTCTACCTTTAAAATATACATCTGTGCACCGCCAATATTTTCTAGAAAATCCTGTAGAGAACGCGACAATCAATAAGGAAGGAAGCGATAAGAGATAACCAGGGTAATGTGATTGGAAGAAGGATTTTATACAAATAAGTAACTGTCACTAACATGACTGTGTCCCCTGCCGCATGTACATATTGGTGCAAAATATGAGCAAAATTGGTCGACTGGTTCTTGAGATATTGCGTGAATAAGATAAAAAAAAGGTTCTGAAGGCAAAATTTACGTAATTGCCCTGTCATGTTGAAAATGACCTCAAGGTCACCAAAATCGACTGGTGGCCCCAAAGCCCCCAAGTACACATTGGTGGCAAATATGAGCAAAAAAGATCCACTGGTTCTCGAGATATTGCGATAACACCAGCGGGACGGACGTGCGTATGGATGGATGGATGGAGCTGAATATCATATCCCCGCTCATGGCGGTGGGGTACCAAAGGCCATCTGGAAGGGCGTAGTAGTGTTTTTGTCATACAAGGACAACTCCAGGCTTTTGGTCATTGTGTCATCATGAGCTGAAATAAAGTCTGATCACTATCAGAAGATTCTGCCTCTCTGCAATTATGTGAGGAGAAGAGGGCCTCGAAAACACAAAAAAACATATCTGTTATGGTTCCCCATTCAGATGGCGTGGAAATATGGCGTATTCCCTTCATTGATAAAATGCACGACTCAGTGTAATTCTTTCAAGGTGTGAAGTGTTTCCACAGTGACAGCATTTCAATGTTCATTGAGGATTCACAGGACAAGCGAGTGCTTTGCAAAAATTCTTCAGTTTTATTGCCTCATATTGGCGGAATGATGATGACAATTACAACAGCAAGGGACTCTTTTCACAAAATTTACACATCATTTGCAAGGTTTGCTTTTCACTATGGGCAAAAAAAAAAAAAAAAAAGAGCTTACAGCACCTGGTATTCCCAGGTGGTCACCCATCAAGTACTAACCAGGCCCTACCCAGCTTAGCTGCCGAGATCAGGCGAGATCGGGCGTTTTCTGGGCGGTATGGCCATAAGCCAGAAAGCAACCCAACAAATCCAGGGTACAATATGCCGCTTACATCATTCCTAGATAACAATACTTTCAACTTCTAACCTTTTCGGGTGATACAAGCCCCATGAAATTCAAATAGCGAACAAAGGGTGCATGCAAACATGCTATTCTTCCTGAAAAGGGCTCGCCTTTTTATTAGAGCAGTCGCTTAGCTATGGCGTTATTCGGCTTCTCTGCATATATGCTGCATACAGCATAGACATCATTGTCAAAAGGCTCTGACGGCGCACAAGGGAACCCCACTCATTGATTGTGCCACTAATAGTGAGAGAAATAGATATGCCAAATGTCTCTGACTCATATAACAGTAATAACTCAAAGTACTGCAACTTCCTGAACTATCCTGCCACAGTGTAAAGTTTCCCCAAAAGCGTAATTCGTACATGGTCAGTGTTTCTGACTAGGCCTAAGCAAGTGAGCATCTGTGCTTTTGGAAAATGTACCCCAGATTAGCAGGCCAACCATCTCATAAAACTGCTACGAGCTAATAGCAACTGTTGCTACTGTAATTCACATTCATAATACACCTTGACTAGGTCGTTACAACAGATAAATCATCCCAAAATTTATAATTTGAGCACTCGTCAGGATACTGCATTATTAACTAACGCCCGCGCAGTCATATTTATTCGCCCGAATGACTAGCTAATTCATGAGCTGACTATGATCATATACAAATAAAGCTGACCAACGTAACCTTAGTCAGGCTGCGCAGATCACGGACTTAGTTAGCTAATTAGCGACATGGCACCGCGGCAAGGGTAAACATCAGATTGAAAAAAAAATAAATAAATAACTGGCTTTTCGCCGTCCGCTCTTGATTACCTGCTCGCCCCACTGCTGCATATATGGGTGTGCGTAAAAAAAGACAAAAAATAAAAATAAACAAAGAAAAATCTCACTCATCAGGCATGTTTACTCTTGCTTCGTCTTCTGCTCAAATGACTCTGTTCTTAGATGCCGCAGGTGTATCAGTGCTGTTACGTCACTGAGGAAGGAATGATTGGTCACAGTACATCACAGCAGCAAAGCGAGGGGAGAAGGGATACTTTTCACAACATAAACAGAAAGTATGCAGCTGTATCACGGTCAAGATTTTTTTTTTTTTTTTAATAAAAGATCTCAGCCAGGTCTCAGGTAGGTTCGACAAATGTTCATGAGTATTAGACACGGATTGAAAAGCTACTCTAAAATGCAGGTGCCCATGATGGAGATGTTTTTCAATCAAACGCTCTTTAAATAAGGTGAAATACACGATAAGACCGTATTATGTTTCGAATGCGGACTCTTACACGCGAAAATACTTCTGTTATTACTCGGCACATGCGTAGCTTCTGCTGTGATTAAGTTTAAGTTCACTCACTTGTCTCCCACCACCACGCGGACCCGGCTGCCATTAGATCGCCCTCATCCACATTCCATTATTACCTCCGCCAAGCACGTCATGTTTTCACCTCTGTTTCACTGTCAACAGGACACCTCAGAAAGTTGTGAATCAATGGCTCATAATTTGGTGGGATGGTAGGTGGTAGTCCAAGGATGAGTTGATTTAATTTTGGAAGTGATTGGGAACATATTCCTCATATATCGTCCAGAGGAAGTTAAATTCACATGAATAGAATGATGATCCATTATGAAATGAACAGATTTTATTAACATTTCAGTCTTGAATATAATCTACACTAATGTAGAATGCACTATAGCTGTTGGTGATCTGGATAATATTCTTGTGGATCCCAACCAATAATACTGACATTTGGCGTGGCGGAAGTATGCACTCTTCGAGTGCTTTTCCAGTTTTCAAAATGAGCAGCTGCTCTGGGGAATCAGGACTGTTTCATCCGTTCAACATGGCATGGATGTGTTGTGGATCATATTTTAGTGTTACTCATCATGTTCATCAGGAAATTAAAATCATGATCAGTAACCACATTATGTAAGCAACAGTAACACACACACACACACACA
The DNA here is from genome assembly GCA_029692085.1 of Gymnothorax javanicus. Lineage (NCBI taxonomy): Eukaryota > Metazoa > Chordata > Actinopteri > Anguilliformes > Muraenidae > Gymnothorax > Gymnothorax javanicus. Next base: position 61,946 of record JAFJMP010000079.1, on the reverse strand, counting down.
CACACACACACACACACACCACACACAAGCAGATAACTCACACAGAAGCAAATGATTTCTGTAGGTTTGATTAATATCTGTTCAGTTGATTTAATCAATATCTGTTCAGTTGATTTCTGTAGCTACGTTGATTATTTGTTCAGTAGAATCATTAGTTATATAAATATATACACATTACTTGAAACATAATCAGTTGAGCAATTTACGTATCTATTTGTATCCTATTTTTTGAATGTATTTTCTCTACCTTTAAAATATACATCTGTGCACGCCAATATTTTTTAGAAAATCCTGTAGAAACGCGACAATCAATAAGGGAAGGAAAGCGATAAGAGATAACCAGGGTAATGTGATTGGAAGGTGAGCAAAAATTGGTCGACTGGTTCTTGAGATATTGCGTAAACAAGGTTTCTGAAAGGCAAAATTCGTAATTGCCCTGTCATCTTGAAAATGACCTCAAGGTCACCAAAATCGACTAAGTGGCCCAGAAGCCCCCCACAAGTACACATTGGTGGCAAATATGAGCAAAAGATCCACTGGTTTCGAGATATTGCGATAACACCAGCAGACGGGCGTCACGTATGGGCGGATGGATGGAGCTGAATATCATATCCCCGCTC